>LTAE01001258.1:0-58941 GCA_001647135.1 Pontederia paniculata | reverse complement strand
CATGTCATCTGTTCATTATCTAATTTTTCATTTACTTCATTTAACTTGTGATTTTAAAGATGTATATGTAGCTGAACAGTCTGCACATTTTTTATCTGATATACTATTGGCACCGAATATTGGCATTATGAATCAATGGTTTTATGGACTGATACTGTTAAACTGACGGATGCATAAGTAAGTTAAAGGCCACCAACCATGAAGACAATGTCTCACCTCATTCCATGACTCCCTTGTGCAAGCCTTGGATACACAAGAGCCTTTGGATTCACAAAAGAAACATCATTTGATATGACCACTAATTTGGACTTCAAATTATAGAAATGTGAGTTTCAGAAATCTACATACAAGTCAGGTCAAGTCAAGAATGAGATAAATTATCACGGATCAGCTTACGTTGCTTAGACCCCCACTAAACAGTGCAAAGGCAAAGTCTGCTCGTTGATTGATCAGTTGTAACCTCAGAACGCCCTTTCTAGTATTTATGTAATTCGTAACAGAATAATTTGCAAATTGGTATTGTAACCTTTTTTTCAGTGAAGATACCATCAACATTAGAAACTATGAAGAATCAGAGAAGACATTAAATGATTCTCAGGAAAAAAAAAGAAATTACCTTTATCAGAGCTGTGCACAGTAATGGATCTGCTTCTCTAGAATTCTCAGCTTTACAGGTAGAAGCACTGATGTAATCAAGTCAAACAGCAAAAGAGAAAAAAATAGAACTATTACACATGACACAGGCTGCATTGCACTTGAATAGTTGAATGTACATTTCAAGATGAACTCACTTGAACTTGGCCGGAGATAACACTCCAATCTAGTCATCAACTGTTGCATTAGGACTCAAATTCCACATCTACCCAATCTGTGTCTTCGCCCTTTTTTCGGATGGAGCAACCATTAGGCCAGAAGAACAAATATTTTTTTCGATTACGAAAGAACAAACATTTGATTGCACAATCTAACACTTGATTAACTGATTCTATAGAAAAAGAATACTTATGAGACAGAAAGAAACTCAAATATTTCTGCTGCCAATTCATTCTAAAAGATCAGGCACTCTTGAATCCAGCGAACATCACACTCCAATACTCAATGCTCTGCAATGATTACTACTAAATAAAACAAAGTCATGCTAAAGACTCAGACCAAAATACAAATAACTTTTTTTTTCTGTATTACATAAAAAGGAGGCATTCTACTTAATACAGGCTACAAAGTAGCAATTAAATTTGCAGCAATGTAAATTAGTTCATTAGCTCTTAGATACAGAATTTTAACCATTTGCTTCTACACAAGAAAAAAGTAGGATTAACCCTCAACTATAACTTTTTTCCATATCTAATCCTTAATTATAAACTTGTAAAATTTAGTCCATGAATTTGTTTTAATTTAAGTTCTTCCCTCAAGGTTCATCCAAAATTTAGTCCTTTGATCATTTCTACTCAATCACAAACAATTTTCATGTCATCTGTTCATTATCTAATTTTTCATTTACTTCATTTAACTTGTGATTTTAAAGATTTATATGTAGCTAAACAATCTACACATTTTTTGTCTGATATACTATTGACACTGAATATTGGCATTATGAATCAATGGTTTTATGGACTGATACTGTTAAACTGACTCATGTCATCTGTTCATTATCTAATTTTTCATTTACTTCATTTAACTTGTGATTTTAAAGATTTATATGTAGCTAAACAATCTACACATTTTTTGTCTGATATACTATTGACACTGAATATTGGCATTATGAATCAATGGTTTTATGGACTGATACTGTTAAACTGACAGATGCATAAGTTAGTTAAAGGCCACCAACCATGAAAACAATGTCTCACCTCATTCCATGACTTCCCTTGTGCAAGCCTTGGATACACAGGAGCCTTTGGATTCACAAAAGAAACAGCATTTGATATGGCCACTAATTTGGGCTGCAAATTACAGAAATGTGAGTTTCAGAAATCTACATATAAGTCAAGTCAAGTCAAGAATGAGAAATAAATTATCACGGATCAGCTTACGTTGCTTAGACCCCCACTAAACAGTGCAAAGGCAAAGTCTGCTCGCTGATTGATCAGTTGTAACCTCAGAAGGCCCTTTCCAGTACTTATGTAATTCGTAACCGAATAATTTGCAAATTGGTACTGTAACCATTTTTTTTGCAGTGAAGATACCATCAACATCAGAAACTATGCAGAATCAGAGAAGACATTAAACGATTCTCAGAAAGCAATTACCTTTATTGGAGCTGTGCATAGTAATGGATCTACTTCTTTAGGATTCTCAGCTTTACAGGTAGAAGCACTGATGTAATCAAGTCAAACAGCAAAAGAGAAAAAAAAAGTACTATTACACATGGCACAGGCTGCATTGCACTTGAATAGTTGAATGTACATTTCAAGATGATCTCACTTGAACTTGGCCGGAGAGAACACTCCAATCCAGTCATCAACTGTTGCATTAGGACTCTCAAATTCCAGATCTACCCAATCTGTGTCTTCGCCCTTTTTTCGGATGGAGCAAACATTAGGCCAGAAAAACAAACATTTGATTGCACTAGCTAACACTTGAAAAAATGATACTAAAGAAAAAAAATACTTATGACACAGAAAGAAACTCAAATATTTCTGCTGCCAATTCATTATAAAATATCAGGCACTCCTGAATCCAGCAAACATCACACTCCAATACTCAATGCTCTGCACTGATTACTACTAAATAAAACAAAGTCATGCTAAAGACAGACCAAAACACAAATAACTTTTTTTTTTCTGTGTTGCATACAAAGGAGGCATTAACTTAGTACAGGCTACAAAGTAGCAATTAAATTTGCAGCAGTGTAAATTAGTTCATTAGCTCTTAGATACAGAATTTTAACCATTTGCTTCTACACAAGAAAAAAGTAGGATTATTTCTTTCAACACCCTCAGCTATAACTTCTTTCCATAACTAATCCTCAATTATAAACTTGTAAAATTTAGCCCATGAATTTGTTTTAATTTATTAATCAAGTTCTTCCCTAAGGTTCATCCAAAATTTTGTTAAATTTTAATAGTTATAGAATATGGTTTTTACCATTCTTTAGTATAAGAAAATATAGTAAAAATAAAAAAAACAAATGATCAAAACATTTCTTATTACTAAAAAATCATTACTATAAATTTACAATTACTTATTTTTTTAAAAAAAATTGTATTAAAGAAGTAAGGGTACAAAATATTATTTATTTAAAGTTTAAGTTAATTTTAGATGGAATCTAATGGAAGGATCCGAGTGACGAATAAGTTCAGGAATTAAAATTTATAATTTAGGATTAGATGCGAAAAAATATTATAGTTGAGATAATGTTGGAGGAGATAATCCTAAAAGAAAAAACCTAAAACTCCACCAAACAAACACATGACCATTGAAAAAAGATAAACTATTGATTCAATATGTTAATGAGTTGAACTTAGGAGACGAAAAAAGATAAACTAGTGAAACATTTTTTTATGATCATCCCAAGAGTAGATTGAAACTCATAACTACTATCGCCAAACCTTACGGCCGGAGAGAGAGAGAGAGAGAGAGAGACCTTGAGACCAAGCACGGTCGGGGAGGCCTTCACGTAGGCCCTGTCATCCAATGCCAAGGACGCCTTGTGGATGGCGATACGGGACAGCGGCTGGGATCCGGCGAGGGCGTGCAGGTGGCCGCTGCCGGCATCGCAGCGCACTGCGAACTCCGACGAGGCCGCCATGATCAGCAGCAGGAGCACCGAACTTAACGTAGAAGACTTCATGCTGTTCCTTGGTTGGTTCTGTTCACAGCCCCTCACGCTACTACTACTTACTACTATGTATAAGACTAAGAGAGAGAGAGAGAGAGAAAGAAGTAAAGGAGAGAGAAAGAAAGAAAGGAGAGAGAAAGAAGGAACAAACAGAAATATATTTTGCGGAATGTAGCCTTGGAATATTATTCGCATGATGCCGCTCGTAATGTCAATGTGATGCATCCTTTCAAATTTATTGAGACTTTGAAGAGTTTTTATTTTTATTTTTGTCTCTGATGAGATTTGAAGAATTTGTATACGTATCAGATTACATGTCAAAAATTCATTATTGTATATTTTATGGAAATATTACTGGTGGCGTATTAATTTGGGACTTCAATTGCCAAAGGGATCACATGTAGCTGTAATATATTTTGTACAAATGATAAAAACATCTCTCTTCAGCCTAAATACTAAAATTATAATTCAAAATAAAGAGTACATTAACAACTAAAATAAATTAATAACCAAATATATAATATTATTTTTATTTAATTTTAGTTTTTTGAAAAAAAAATATGATGTATTTATAAATGTCTAATATAGATAATTATTTTATGAAAAATAATAAGTTTATACATATAGAAAATATCCATATAATTACATTTTTTAGATATCTATTAAAGTTATATTTTTTATTAGTATATAGTGTTTGAGTTAAAATTATCATTAACTTTTTTACATAATTAAGTAATTTATACTATTGAGTGAGAAAAATAATAATAAAATTATATTCATTACTGATTATTTTGGTGCAACATATCTATTTATATTTTACTAAGATATTTTTTATATGTTTATTGTATAAATCATTTTAATTGTTGTTGTAGTTTATAAATTTTGCATTTGAATTTAAGTTATTAAACACATGAGAGATTGAATTGATTAACAAAATAATAAATCTTAATCTTCATATTTTTATTTTAAAAATAACTTATTTTTTGTGAATATTTTTCATATTACGTTTTGCTGTTAAAATTTGAATAATTAAATTATGAAAATTTAATTATGATAGTTATGTTGTTAACTTTTCGTTCTATCAATAAATATTTATTCCCTAATTTTGCTTTTAATAGGATTATCGAATTGTGATATAAGACAATGGAAATTAACTATTTATTTATTTTTTTATAAAAAATACTTTATGTAAATATAAAAATATATTAGTTACGATAATTCATATATTTATATTGTAATTTTTATAATATTCATGCATCGCTCGGGTTAATAGATTAATTCAACATCTCTCTTCAGCCAATACTTCTATTCGAACTAATTTTATTATTAATATATAATCTTAAAAATAAGGAATATATATATATATATATATATATATATGCTTAAATACTTTAATCAACGGGCTCAAAAGCTAGACCATTTTTATTATTCATTATTATGGAAGAATAATGGAGGTGTTTTAAAAAAGATTCATCCATCATAAATTCAAATTGATTTGACATTGATATCATTACCTACATAAGTAAGTAATATCTTCATTAAACTTTTGTAACAGGCTATCTTAATTTAGACTTTTTCTAATTTATATGTTACAATTCCTCCAACTTATCTTTGCCATACAATGTCTCCTTTGTAATAGAGAGAAAGAAATCTCCGTGCATAAGTCTTACCCCCTTTGAACCATTATTATTAGGAACATAAAATAAAATGCACTTATGTGCCTTCTATGTATTAAATTTTTTTTTTAATAGAGAAAGTTCTAATCAAGATCATTAATTATTTCGTGAGGGTATATATATAAGAAAAGAAATAAAAATGTTACCTATTTTATCTATTTTCTCAAATTTTATGATGGTGGTTAAATTTTTTTTAGGAGTGTATGACTCGGCTTACTAGTAGACTAAAATTACTTATTAATTAATTAGTCTAAAAAAAATCTTAAATGTTTGGTGAAGAAAATTTTGTGTTTATAAATTGTTAGGATAACGATTTATTAGTTAAAAAAGATAAGGAAACCCAAATTGTCAGCTTATTTTGTTTGACCAATATCCTCGTTTTAATAGATATTATCATCTTTAATATTTTTCATTCTTCGTTTTCTATTTTTCCTTCTCTCTTTCCACTTCTATTTTTTATATGATATAAAATAAATAAAAAAATCTTATAAATAAAATTTAAAGATAAGTAAATCAAATTTAGAAAACTATATACATAAGATATTAAATTAAACAATTAAAATATTTTATAATGTAAATCATAATTAATATCCAAATTATATTAAACGTCAAAGGTAACATCATATATATATATATGGGTAGAATATTTGTGCAACGATTTATATTACATCACAATCCATTTTTTCTCATATTACATATAAATATTTTAGTGCGAAACTACACCAATACTTTTCTTAATAAATTTTATAATTAATACTTTAAGTTACTTAAAATATTAATCTATAGTAGTGCTTATTAGTTTTTTTTACATCGGACGTGTTTGGCACAACCAGTAAAAGCGATAAGAAGAGCTTTTAGTGGTTCATTTGGTAAATGAAACAAAGAGATAGATGTTAGAATTTGAGATGGAAATATTGGTAGGCTTATCAAATTAACCAGTGTTATTAGAACCGGATTAGACCAGTCGGTCCGACCGATTCAACCGTCGACCGCTCACTAAGACAATTTTGGTTCGCTCTTCAAACCGGACTAGCATTCAGACTGATCAATAATTGCTCTTTTGTTCAAAAATGAGAAAACTGTGTCATCACTTGGAGTTGAATCTTGGTCTACCAATTCAATTGTCATCTATTCTACCATAATGCTAAATAATGTTTAGTGATTATGAGAAATTTAATATTATATATATAAAATTTCTGTGCAAACTATATGACTTCCCATTTTCATTTAAATAAATTTGCGTTATGCATTTTATCTTTTTTTGGATAGAAAAAATATTTAAAAAATGAATCATTGAATAGAAAAGTTAGATTGTTAATTTAATTTTCTTCCAAATTTAACTTTTTTATGATGTTTATTAATAATTGAATTCATGAAATATACGTTTATAAATTATTTTATAAATTATAATGTGTATTTGATATTAAAATAAAAAACATTATTGTCATTTATCTTTAACTAAAACTTATAAATTATGTTATTTATAAAATAATATGTAATTCTATAACAATTAAAAAATATGTGTTAGTAAACATTGTAAATAAATATATTATTTTATTATTAACCGATTCGACCATCCGACTTGATCAGTTTAACCGATTCGACCTGAATCAGGAGCCTCGCCGGGTCAATGTCCGATTCGATTATGATAACATTGAAAATTTAGCAATAGAGGTTAGAGAAGTTTAGAGCTTTATATTTTACTTCCGACTTTATCCTCTTACAATTTTATCGTTTCTTTCTCAATGAATTTTTATATTTTAAATCTTCTCATTATTATCTTGCTATAATTCTATTTAATAAATGTATCATATATTTAAACAAGGTATGCATGCTTAATTTTTAAAATTACTCTTATATATTGTCAAATGGATAAATTGAATATTTTTTTATGAACATTTAATCTTTCATGATAAAAATAATTATAAAGTTATCATATTATAGTAAAATATTATTTTAAATTATATAATTTATCGTTTGTGCCTAATTATGTCATTTTATATTTCTCAAATAATTATACCGCTAAATTAACCAAACACTTATTTGTCAATCTTCTAATTGAATATCTAATTACTAACTATTATTCGTTATCCTTTAATCGAATCACTATCAGATATTATACCGTTATTCTCTATCAAATCACTATTCGCTTATCAAATTGTCAATGATTTTAACATTTTCGTATACTTACCATTAACTACAATTTTTCCCCTTAAAAATATTTGGTAAAGTGAAATTGTATAGATTAAATGAAAGTTCAGATTTTTATTTATGTTATAAAAGATGCCAATATGTATAACATTGGAAATTGATAAGAATATATCGAGAAAAACAATGAAAAGTTGGTGATGTGTAAAGTGAAAAAAAAATAATTTAACTGAATTATTTAATTATATAGTTATTTTTTATTAATATATGACTGGATGTGGGAGTAATGAATGGTTGAATTTTGAGTGAAAACCTATTAAGCGGATTTTCATTATGTTTTTCGTTAGTTATAATTTTTAAAGGTTTTTTCAAATATAAAAACTAGTGGCTCTACCCGTTATGAATTTTTAAATGTATTCAGGTGAATATCTAATTTTTTTTTCCTTTTTGCGCTGAAATGATGAAAAAAGAGTTGCATAAAAAACTTTTATCCCCATTTCGTTCAAAGAAATAAGATCCTATCTAAAAATGAGTTATGTTTTAGTCGACTTAGATACATAATGCAGTCAATAAAAAAACCAACAATATTTTTGAAGCTTGTTTTTGTTCATATAATTATTGATTTCTTTCTTTATCAATATGAATGTAGAAATATCTGAAATAGTCAAAGTTTCTCGCTTTTATAAGAAAGTAGACTTTCTAATCCAAGAACATAGAAAAGAAAACTTGGATCCCATTTCTAAGGATCTCATTTATATACATAAAATCTAACACATAAATGCATACGTACGTACACAAGAAGGTAACTACACTTTCTATTTAAAATGATATGAACATTATTCACTTATATAGATAGTGTCTATATTTTTTATATAAGTATGCTAGCCATTTTTTTCCATATATATATATATATATATATATATATATACATATATTGAAGGTAAAATATTCCATATATATATATATATATATATATATATATAATGAAGGTAAAATATATATTTTATTGTGAAACATCCATATTGAATCACAAATTTAAAATGAATAATTAATAGTATAGATGTTTCACCTCCATTAAACCCATATATATATATATATATATAAAGTAATATGTGGCTACAAGGTGCAACCACACTTATAAAAAGTGGGCACCACCTCACTGTTTAAAGTGATGCGACCAAGGTTATCAAAAACTAGTTTTAATACTTAAAAACTTATGTTTTCATAATTCTAAAGTACCAAAACGAGTTGACTCGGCCTAAAATCGGAAATAGGTTTCAACTCCTAAAAACATTTAGATATGTTCATACTTACGAGTTAAGTAGTAGATTTTGCAAATTTAGTACACATTTGGATTGATGTTTTTTGATTTGGTACTTGTCATTATCTTCAATAGGTCATGGGTTCGAATCCTAGTGTTGCTAAGTTTTATATTTGCATTATTAATTTTCTATTTTTTTTGTCTTTTTACCTTTTAGTTTTCTCTCTTTTATCTTTTTTCACTGTAATTTTATTTAAATTCTAATCTTATTAAAAATCTTAAACCTATGATATTGTAATAAATCGAAATATGATAGCAAAAAATATACATTAATATAATATATTGAAGTGATTTATTAATATTAAATTGCTAATAGTTTTTTTTATTATTCATTCTTTGGACCATAATACTAAACAAAATTAGATAACATTATGAACAATTTATTATAATGATGCAATATTTTATTTTTTATGGAAATTATGTCGACGATGACGACAAAATAATAATACTTAATAAAAAAATATCATATAATGAATATGGTACTTATTTTATACAATTTATTTATTAGTAAATAACATTTATGAGTTTACTATACAAACTTACACGAATTTAAGTAAATCTCTATGTATGTTCGAACTTGTCAAGCTTAGAATGGATTAGTGACATTTCAGTAATTGATTTATAATGTAAATTTAGTTTTTTAGATATTTATTATCATATTTAATATCATTTTGACGTTTATTATCATTAAATTAATATTATATCTAAATTCTAAGTTTTTACGTACTGATTTTAGAATACAAATCTACTCCCTAAAATGAGTTTAGGTAGAAACTCGAACTTAAGAACCTTGGATGTGACATTATATTTTAAAAAACGAGGTGGGATCCACTCTTTATGAGAAAGGAAAACTAGATTTATTTTTTATTTTTTTTCTTTTTCAATTAAGATGGGATGACCTTTTGAATCAAAGAATATTTAATAATATTAATATATTTTGTCTCATACTGAAACTGAAAGATCCAAAAGAAATTAAAGGGGAGAGATGCGTCTAGATGTAATACCAAGATACAATCAAAATTTCTTAGATACACCTTACTTTACTTAACCTCGTATACATACACATATATATATACACACTATGAAATTCAAAATTCCAATTGATTCATTTTGCGAGTAAGTGGTAAAAAAGTACTTCAAATGTTCATGAGTATGGTACATACACCAAAATATTCAACACTAGACACAGATATATATATTTTTCAATTACAAAAATGATCAATAAATAGATAAATTAGTCTCACCATTAATCTAGAAGAGTTGAGGCCAAGATGAATGTGCAATGTTGTGAAGTTTTGTTACCTTTACCTTGTAGCTACATATTGCACATATTTTTTTCCAAAATTTATAGATATCTTAAAAATGATTATTGTCTCTCAGCACCCATATATTATAATTATTTTTGTAATGGTCAAATTATAAATGTATAATTTGTAATCCTTAAACTTATTTCCCTCATCTAATCAGAAACTGCAACTTTACAATTTTGGCTCCATTTTTTATTTCAACTATTGTGTGTGTGACTTGTGTGTTGTGTTGTGGTGGGGGTTGACTCTGATAATGATAAGAAGGAACGTTGAGAGTTGGCTTGTAATGTGGGAAGTAAGGGCGTTCACGGGTGGGGTTTGATCTGATTCGAACATAAATTAGATTCAACCTAATTGATTTTGTTCAGGTTGGATTGAGTTAGATTGATGACACATATTAATCATCGAATACGATCTAACGCGATCTCTATTTGGTTGGATTGGATCGAGTCGGATCATCGACTTACCCGATTAATTTTTTTATATTTTTTAATTATTTTTTATAACATTTAATAATTAATTATATTATTTAAAAAAAGAGATATATTTTTTCAAAGGTTCAGATATAACTTAAATGTTTAATATATTTTAATTTTAAAGTAAGATATTTTTTTTTCAAATTTAATAAAAAATATATAAAAGTTCAGGTCGTCAGGTTAAATCGAGTTGATCGAATTTGAAAAATTAAAATTCGTGTCTGATCCGTTGATGATCGAATCGATTCGAGTTACACCCGATCAACGATTCAATTCGATCTAATTGAAATTGAATCGGTACGAAATTGGATGGATCCGATTCGGTGAACATCTGTAGTGGAAAGAGTAGACTTTGGACTCGGCTGGTTTCTTTTGCTGACTTGGGACCTGGGACCTGGGACCAAAATCACATCACGCCAATAATTCAATAATTCATTCATTCATCGGCCGTCGTCTTGCAATAATTCGCCCACAATTTGATTGGTCCCATTGTCCTCTCTCTCATCAAGAAACAAGCTCATATCTACCAAAGTTGATTGGTTAAGATTGATAAGTGTGTCCAAGGCGTGAAGACCTACATGTCCCACGTTCGATTCTTAAAAAGTAATAATCAAGTTTGAGGATAGCGAAGATATGAATGGTTGCGCGAGTTTAATTTTTAGTATTATTAAATTTAATTAAAATAAATTATATTGAAAAGGATAATAATTTAATTAAAATATATCTCTTTAGTTTTCAACTGAATATCATTCTAATCTATTTTACCATTTTAGCATAATTAATTTTCTTTCAATGTAGCTCATAAATTGATTACAAATTGTAAATTCTCTTTATAAAAAAATATGATCTTTTATTGATTTTCAATCTTAAAATTTTCTTATGGTCTTAAATAAAAACTCAATTTTAACAATCTTGATCATTATTAATATTTATCATATAGTTTACCAAATTGATCATAATTAATATTTTTCAAATTGAAATTTCATAAAATAATTTCCATTACTAACAATTTATATAATTTAAATAATCATGTATAGAAAAAAAATCTCTTACTTCTTTCTCATCCCAAGTCATTATAAAAAAGATTATCATTCTTTAGTTTAGCTTTTATGGCTTTAGCAATCTTTGTCTTTTCTAATTCCTTTCTCTGTTTTTCTAACAAGAAGAAGAAAAAGAAAACATAAAGAGAACAAGAGAAATACCCGCATCATCTTAAAGTTGGTAACATCACATTCTTCTACAAGTATTTATCTTTATCAAATTTTATTAATCACTCGTATAACTAAATATTTAATTTACAGTTTCTTTATAAAATAATGATAGCTATTATTATTATTATTATTATTATTATTATTATTATTATTATTATTATTATTATCTAATTATATCCAATTAATAATTTTGATATTCAGAGCATAAGATTTCAAATAAGATAACGGATGTTCCAATCTATCTAAACTTTCAATTAATTTAACTTTTTATACTTTTAGCTTACTTTTATTATTATTTAGAAATTAATTAAAATTTATATTTACATTTGTTATATGTAAGTTTCTATGTCTGCCTGTACCTGTAGTAGTGGTCCTAAATATTGTGGGATCTTTAGCCATGTTTGAAAAATAAATGGCCAATATGGTAGCGTGGAGAATGATGGTAGTGGAGTTGAGAGGCAAGAAAGATCTCCTTCTGTAAGATGCTCTATTCTCTAGTGGGGGATGGCAAGATCACCAAGAAGGGCCATACAAGAATAATATATAACGTGAAAATAAATGTGATGGGGGGTAGTGTCTTAAGTCCTTTTTTTCTTTAAAGAAAAATGGACCCTCAATCATCATCAAGATAAAAGAAACAAAAGATCCTAATTATTCTACTGCTATTTTATAGAAAGAATATATATATGATAATAATTCAAAATAGTTATTCAGTTATCTTTTGACTGATTTCATTTTTCTCCTAAACTATAACATTTTTTACTTCGCTAACTAAACTTTAATATTACTCATTTACCTTCCCTCAAACTTTTGAAAACTTTTAGCTTAATTCCAAACACCTAAAATTTATTTTTCTATTTACCCTTATTTGATTTTAAATATTTAGTCTTTAAAAAATAAGTGGAATCCATCCCTCACCTCACAGTCTCATTTGAGTTTCAATTTTTTTAAAAATAAATGGATAAAACTAAATAAGGGTAAAAAGGTAAATACATCATTATAAATAATTAAATTTTAGGCATTTGAAATTAAGTGAAAGATTTTTAAAAGTTGAGGGGAGATAAAGTGGATAAATATTAAATTTTAAGACGTAAAATAAAAACATGTGTGCAGTTTAAGGGAAGAAAATAAATTTTATCTGTTAATAAAATTGCATGAGACGAAGGTGCCATGAAATGCTTTCAGTTTTATCTCTAAAGATGTAACTGGAAAAGCTGAAGAGCCAATTCTTAAAAGCAAAAAAAAAAAGTTTCCAATAATACTTAGTGGTAAGATGTTTCAAGCAGATACAACAGTTTAACCTTGGGGCCAACAACAGAGCTCAAACAACCGAGCAAATCAAGGACCCAGGCCTCAACACGAAAATAAGATCAATAATACATTAGCAAGATGTTTCAACCACATACAACAACAATTTCTAACATTTTAAACCCCCTATGTTAACTTGGTTTTTCAATTGTTCTGGGAACAGGGTGTAGTTCTTGATGACATTAAGACTTCCTGCCTAAAAATATTCACATTCTGACATTTCTGTGATGACTAAATATTGCTCAATGTTAGTACACTTTCTTCTAGCTAGTATATCTTGCTAATGGATTCAGATTCCCAGGTGGACACATTGCATCATGTTAGATATACAGAATTGTTACCGTGAATTCCTATGTTATCATCCCTTCATCTATTTATCATCTTCCAGTGGATAAGTCAACCGCCATCTCAAACGGCTATTTCTGTTTCTGTTCTGATACAAAACCTGCCAAGCAGATCACACCTGTTATACACCAGATTTCATACAAGGATCAAGTTTATATGTGTAACATAGTACGAAACGGAAGTTCAACTGTAGTTGTTGAATTAAGGATTAACTCCAATGGAAATGAATGCCTTTTATGATAAAACATTCTGGAGTTCAGTTACATAATGTCAATTTATAGAAACAAAAAATGATGTGATGAAAGCCAAATGGCAAAATCTTGACAATGATTTTAGTTAAACAAGGTTCGACGATGATGCATTATTATAAGACAGTTGTATCATCTGGCAAAATCTTATTACTCAAATACGAAGTTTATCGAATATCAATTACAAAACTATGTATGATTTTGTTCTATGAGTCCTATCACATGGAGGAATACCAATATCACCCTCCAAAACTCATTCAACAATTTTTTTAGGGGAGCAAATTGACACTTCAGCTAATTGGTTTCAAACCATAGTCTTGATGAAGCATTTAGTTTATAAACAGACTTTTGAACTCAATGATTCCTTGTAAACCATTCTTCTAACTCCAGTAGACATCCTAAAGGAAATGCAATTTTAACCTCTAGAATCTTAATAGTGGTAATATAACAAAGATAAATATTAGAATATAGTATTTAGCAGCCTTGTTGATATGCTAACTTGATATATAAGAGAATTTCAAAATCATTAGCTTTAGTTGGAAGGTTCCAGAAGCAAAATAAAAGCAACAATTGATAAATTTGACACAAAATTATAAGGGTTACTCACAACTTTTTGGTCATCACCACCTGTGCATAAATATTCACCATTTGGTGCCACATCAATCTGTAGGTTCCCATTGAAGGATTAAAATTAAGTAATGCAGCATAGAGGGGCAAAAGGCATAAGCTCCATTAGTGAAGCACCAACAGGCTCATTATTATAGAAAAAGACTAAATACTTACTGTATTAGTGCATCTACTGTGGCTCACAATATGTCTGATGCATGGCTGACCTAGTGTGACATCCCACATGGCAATGCTAGACAAGCGGAACCAACCATGGTTATATACTGTCATTATAAGAAAAGAAACAAAAGGAAATTAAATTGAGAAATGCTTGTACCTTCCATCACCACTCACTGTTACTAATACAGGATCCTCATGAAGCCACCGAGCATCATTCACCCCTTGATTGCCCTTGTCGACATGGCTGCAAGAAATTAGTTATGGTGACGGTTCTATTGCAACATGTTCTCAAGCAAATCTCCATGAACAGGCATTTAAGAATCAAAAGACTTATTTGTTTTAGAGAGGATCAGTGGACTTATTTCGGTTTCCTAGAGTAGATGGCATATTTATTTTTTTTGAGAAGGAGATGGCATATTTATCCCTTCTATAAAAGAGAATATCTCAGTTGTTATAGCTCTTTTCGTTGAACAAACTTATGACACAAGCATTTTAAGATGACACACCAAGCTTTCAACCAGTTGGGATGGTTGAAACATGTTAAAAAGCAATGAAAAAACTGCTGCTTTAAATATTGGTAAGTTCACTCACTAATATCACAAGATTCTTAACACTCGTATATTAACAAAGTATACTCCAAGTAACGAAATATTATTATCCAATATTGCATCATACAGATTCACCTCAGAAATATAAGAGTAATGAAAATTTATCACCAAGATTCTCACCCAGGAAGTTGCCCAGAATGTTCGGCAGTAGGCATTCGATCACCATGACTCAAACAATGCAAAGGTCTAAAGAATCGCATATCATTGCTGTCACAAGAATATTCTGGAGAAATCTTTGTATGGTTCGTTGGCAAAAACCTTGTATCCCACACCAGTGTGTTATTTGATGTATTAGAGGCGGCAAAATAGGTACCACAACTGCTGAATGAAACAGATGTCACCTGTTGAAAATGGCAAAGAAAATAATTGCAGTAAAAAAGATTGATAATGTTTACAAATCACTGTGAACTAGAGAAAAGAAACACACTAACTGCCATTTTCTCTCAGTTACAGATTACAACATATGAATCCAGAAAAACAATTAGAATATGCAATTTAACAACACAGATGATCAAGGTTTAGGTTCTTTAGCACATAAATTGCCACCTTTCGTGGTATTCTAACATGAACATATAGATACCATAAATTTTTTTTTTTTGGCACTGTAATTCCAAAGTGATTGACGCTTTTTTTTTTTTTTTGAGGGAGTATTTCCAAGGTGTTATAATGGTGCATTTATTTATCATAAAAAATAGGCATTTTCCCAGAGGGTTGCTGAAACAAGGAGGCCATAAGTGTCTTCTTAAATACTTTTGCCAGTTACAAACCGTCTATATATTTTATCCTGTAACCTTATACATATCATGGGAGTAGCTGCACCCACTTATGGAGTTGTACATATCAAAGAAAAGAAGAGGAAAACAAAGCCTGTTTTACATGGTTCAGAGCTACAAATATGCAAATTTATTCCGACCTATAGAATTAAGCACCGGCAGTGCACACATTGACTCTAGCTCATTTTTTGACTTCCCAAAGTGCCTGCTCCAAAATCTTTAGTAGCTCAAACACTTATTTTACCTTTGAGATGTAAGTTCTTCTTTTGGTTAGTCTACATGCATTTCTTTTAAGTTGTCATCATCTAAAGAATTATTTCTTTAGAGAATTAAAAATATTATTATAGAAGTTTAGTAGTTATTTATTTTTATTAGGATTATTTCCTCTAACACCCCATCAACTATAACTTTTTTTTCGCATCTAATCCTAAACTATGATTTTACAAATTTTAGCCCTCGAACTTATCCTGATTTGTCAATCAAGTTCTTCCATCATATAATTGTTGTTAACTTAATTGTGAAATGTCATTTTTATCCTTATTCCCTTCATAGAATAAAAATATATTAAAAAACAAATTAAGGGTACAAATAATATTTAATCATTTTTTATTAATTATGAAATATCTTGTTCATGTTGTGATTTTTTTAATTTTGTAGTATTTCTTTATATTTTAAAAGAAAGGGCAAAATGATATTTATAATGATTAAAAAATAAAATCAATCAAATTTTAGATGGAATTTGATGAAAATCTGATTGATAAATTCGGAATAAGTTTACGAATAAATTATATAAATTTATAGTTTAGACTTAGATGCAGAAAAAAGTTATAGTTGAAGGAGTGTTAGAAGAAATAACCGTTTTCATTAATATGATAGGAGGGGAGTTACAACAAAGTACCAGGATAAGGTGATTGAATTAAGAGACAATGAGAGCTCACAAGCTGTCACACAATTTCCTAATAAGATACTATGCATGATAAATATATTATCTACCAGCATTTCTCTCCCCAAAGATCACACCATCGTGCCGCTGCAACATGGCAGAAAGATGGGCCAATAGTTGCATCTTCAACTGGTTAACAGGACTTTTGCAACTTCTCAAGAAAGAGCATGACTTTTGTGTATATGCAGTATTTAGTTTGAAACAAGGAAACAGACTTGGGCATGAATGAACCAAATAGACCATTTCTTATGACGATCAAAGTGGCATATTAAGTCAAAACCAAATACCTCGTAACCAGATCCCACCGACAGATGATTAAATGCACTGCAAGTTCGGATGTCAAACAAGCCAAGTGTGCCATCTCCAGCACCTTTATATGAAAGAATAGCACAAACCATGAATTCTAGTAAGTCCAACAATGTTAAAAGAATTAGAAACTAGATAGTTTTTAGTACAACAATACACCTGTAATTATTGTGTTGCAAGATGGATGCATGTCCAAGGAAGAAATGTACTGCAAAGCATAATTCCATCAGCATAAATTAGTGTATAAGCATTTTAGTTTCTAAGAGAGAAGAACATACAGAATCATGAGCAGGGAAAGCAAAATAAGAGCTCGGAGTTTCGATATGCCATAATTGCAAAACAGCAGGATCACCATATTCACAATCACTTCCGCAGACCAGTGTGTTTTCACTGCAGAACTTCATTGCTACAATAGATGGGTGCAGCTGGTCTTTTTTTCTGCATTTTTAAAAAATACAGAGATGAAAGCTGAAAGAAACCTGAGGGTTATGATATGTTATGATAAACAAAGAGAGGATTATGACTCAAATTCATGAAATGGTATTAGCTTTACCAATCAGTATGATATGCTTTAAAAAATGTCATCAGTAAAGAATCATCAAAGCAGTTGGGGTGGATTTCACACCCCAAACAATCTAGAGATAAGCTACAGATATCTGTAAGTCTTTCCCAATTGAGACATCCCACCCTTCCTGAAAGTACTTCAACAATTTCACTCCATCTTACTTTTCTTTACCCTCTCAATTTGAACAAAAAGAGCAACTCTACCCTACATGTAATCCAGAAAAGATCAGCAGCAGGAAATACCTCCAGAGCAACAGAGTGCCCAAAGAACAGGTGTCAGGAGTCCTAAGAAGTGCAAAGCCCACAAAGCAATTTAGAACCCAGAGACAAGCTGACATTATGATCATTAATATTGATGTTTGTATTGGATGGAAAGGCAAAAAGCAGGGTGTGAATATAATTAACATGCTTCATGGCTCAACTCAATGGCAGAATGTGCCAGCATAAAACATGCATGATGCACTCAGTCTATCTCAGCTCTGAAAAGTTTTGGCTGGGATAGATCTGTTTCACGGAATTATTAATAAGAATGAGAAGACGCACGATTTCTCCAATCCATATCTCCCCTCTCACAAAGATGGCAACTTCAATTAATTATACCAAAAACATGAGAGGGCGACTAATACCTGAAAAGATGAAGAAGGCAACTTCAATTTTACAGAAGATTCCATATGTCAATAAAAGGTTATGCCAGATCGAGTTGCTTAGCCACGAGTAGCAGCTTACTCATAACCAACCAAACATTAAAAAAATGGTTCATAGACAGACCATTGCTCCGGGTTCAGCACTTCCCACGCCCCATTGTTCGTGGTGTTGCAATGAATCCAGTGGAAAAATGGGATAATGGAGGAGGTGAGGGGCGCACGAAAGGAGGTAGACCTTCGGCATCCCTTGGGGGAAGCCCACCAAAGCAGGATTTCGGGCAGTAGTGGGGGTGGGGAAACGCAGAATTTAGTTCATGCCACGACGATCTATATGGAAGGACAGTTTCGTTGATGCTTAACTGTTTCGAATGAAGAAGAACGATTGCCTTTACTGGAGCAAGAGGTCTACATTCCCTGTTAGCTGACAAGTCCTACCGGGGCTTCCATCCAAAGCTTATCACACTTCTCCTTCCGACCTTCCAGCACCGGGCAGGTAAGGCAAGAGATAACCGGAGTATAGCACAAGATTGCCTTCTCTTGCTGCCATGGGGTAATGCATACATTTAATGCCAGACTGATTATATGTTAACCAATGATGATTTATCGTATTTACCTACTGGTTGAAAATTCATAATTGCAATAGAAAAAAATAATTATTAGTGGGTGTAATTAGTGGTGGCGGGCTTAATTACTTTTCTTCTCTTTTTACTTGAGATCTTGTGATAGAAAAGTATGAGCAGATCATTTTTGTTTTAGCCTTCGCCAACAGAATCTCCCTCTATAGATATATCAAGACCTGATGATCAACACATTGTGATTGTTCATTTTATTGTGCTATTTTCCATTGCCGACTCGCTTTTTTACTTCATGATCAATGATATAATGGTGTTATTCTTTTTCTTTCACCATTTTGTTCTTTTGCTTGGAACTGCAATAAAAGGAAAAAAAGAAGGAAACCATTATGACCTTGATCACTAAGTAAATAGGATAATGAGTATACTGCAGCAATGCATATGCTGCATGATTTTTGAACTAAAATTGTTCATAATTTTGGTTCAAAATATAACGATAAATTTTTTTGAACCAAATTATGAGTAATTTTAGTTCAAAAATCATGGAGTCTATACACTGCTAAAATATACTCAACAACCTCTTAAAGTAAACTAGGAGTAGGTGCATGTATACACCTCTTGCCGAATATCAGCCAAAGAGCCATATCCAGCTGATGCAGCGGGGTTGTAGAAGATGTGCGTAGATGGGTGATGATGGTGATAGGGCGAGGCGAATCACGAACAAACAATCCCGAAATCCACCGAGAATCTTGTAAACAACCAACGATGTCGATCTGCAAGTCATCTGCTTCAATTGGATAAGAAAAATAATTGCTCTGGAATCCACTAGAGTCACTCTGGAATCCACCACAGTTCTTCGGAATCCACCAAAGGAATCATGAATCCACACGATAAAAGAACATGAAGTTTTGAGGAAAATATTCAAAGTTTGATTTCATTCATATCAAAAGAACTCTTATATAGAGTTTTACAGATAAAGTTTGATCCTAACAAAAAGATCTAAAATAACTAACAAATCCTCCTAAGATAACAAAAGAAAAACAAGATAATAATAATAATCCTAATTAATAAAATTTTTTAAATTCATCCACAAATTTGGATTGATGTGCGGCGGTGTAACTCAGATGAGATGCGGCTATCGATTTGACGAATGCGATACAGAAGGGGGTTGAACATTTTTTTTTTATTTTTTTTCATGACAAAAATCTAAGATAACTAAATGTTCAATCAACTTGCTCTGACACCACTTGACGCAGCGGGGTTGCGGAAGATGGCAATAGGCGGGTGATGATGTTGATGAGGCGAGGCGAACAACCAACAAACAATCCCAAAATCCATCGAGAACCTTGGAATCCACCAACGATGTTGATCAAGTCGTCTACTTCAATTGGATAAATAAAATAATTGCTCTGGAATCCACCAGAGTTCTTCGGAATCCACGAAAGGCATCGTGAATCGACACGATAAAAGAACACGAAGTTCAATTTGAGGAAAATATTTGAAGTCTGATTTTATCATATCAAAAGAACTCTCATATGGAGTTTTACAGATAAAGTTTGATCCTAACAAAAATATCTAAAATAACTAACAAATCCTCCTAAGATAACAAAAGAAAAAACAAGATAATAATAATCCTAACTAATAAAATCTTTTAAACAAATAATATATGATGCTACATCATCAGCTGTCAGCTCTAGATATGTCCTTTGTTTTCTGAATTATCTTTAATCGGAATGTACCAGTTTGCACTACTATCTGGTATGCTTGATATTACCTTTATGAGAGATGCTTGACAAAGACATCATAACAGTTGTATGAGAATCCATTTTTAACCAAGCCAGTTGATTTTCGATCTGATATGAATCATGCATTCAAATAGCTTGGTTCAGTATTTAATTCCTTGAATAGGCATTTACTAGGAGAAGGCGTAGAAAACATTTTTTTCTAAAATGTTGGTGTTTTTTTACTATACTCCCTTTTTCATACTATGGGTCGTCCAAACTTTTTTCTATATCTATATTTCTGCTACCCACTTTTAGTCATGTGGATCCTATGAGGAGAACTAAAATATAGACGAATGGCTGCTCAACTACGTAGTCATCCATTCTCTTTCCAAGAAAAAAGGAACCAACTCACACTATTGTATCCTGCCTAATATAGGAACATGGATATGACTTTGTCAAAAAGAACAGAATATGGTTATGTATTATTTGATTCATAAGGTTACTGTGTCACTTGGGTGAAACATCATCATGCAGAGACCAGATATCGCCAATCCAGTAAAATCCAGGCAGCTGTTCACGCCAATAAAAAAACATTGACTATCATTGACATTGTTAATATTCATGTTTTCAATATACATAATTTGGTTTATTCCTGTCTTAACCTTTCATTCCAAGGGCATTTAGAGACAAGAAAAAGTTCATCAATTGTGTGGCAGTGTTCTTTCAAACCAATGCATACTTGTTAGAGTCTTGAAAAAGGGGGCATATAATGAACCACAGACAATACAAGTCCACGTCATCCCATATAACTTTTAGTAATTTTAAGTAGGCAATAAACACAAGTGGTAACAGTCAAATAGTTGCATGAAATATCAAAGAAAAGCAAATAAGGATCTGAAAAGGATTAGAATGGATGGCAAGTATAAAAAAAATCCAACAAAAAAGCAGATTGAATATATAGTCTGCATAAAGCATTAAAGAAAGTAGTTCACCTTAAGTTCAAATTTAAATCGGCAGCAAGTTCACCTCTCAGAGCATTCCACAAGAGAAGCTTTCCATCTCCATTCCCGCTACTTGTCACCACTAGACCTAGACCACTACTACCACATTACTTATACATAAATCACATAAGAAAATAGCCTAGAAACAAATTAAATCAATATGACCAAATTTCTCCAAGAAAAAAATCGTAATGACTGAAAAGGATAAAATATGAGATGAGAAAAATGGGGAAAGAATGTGAACATCCCTATCCCATACTATCATATCATACTGGCGAAGCAAGAAGCCAGACAGTAGAAACCTTCTTTCAGTGAAACACTCAACTAGATATGGACCTCCATTGATATAAATCCTGCATTAGTTTCTACTCGACCAATACAGAACATAGGAGACAACAGAACAATAAAAAAAGGAGTCTAATGACCTATGCCTCTTAATTACTTTCAATCCAATCTTTACTTTTTTTCATCTACCTAACCCTCGCCCTACTAGTGGTATGTTGGCAAAGTTTTCCTTTCATCAATGAAAACTCTGGAACAAGGACAATGTCAATTTGAATGACTTTTTATTGTCTTTTTCAGGATGCTGCCATTAGGTGCCTTTGTGATTACAAAGGATCGATCCCCCTCCGGCAGGAGACACATTAGCACTCGCTACTTCGCTAGGAACCAAGAGAACACTCCAAATATCAGTGACATTTTAATCTTAAACACATTAGTCAGATGGATTTGAGTTTGAATAAACAGCCACTGAGTTCAGGCATTTCTTCAGCATAACAATCTGACCAGAATACACACAATTTGGTGAAGTGTACACGACATTTACAGTAAATCCAAAGAAATCTTTATTCACATACTGCAATAAACTAGCAAACCGACCATAGCTTAAAATCAGCAATCATAAATCATATTTGGCTACATTTTTATTTTCTACGATCATCGACTGTTCCAAAGAAATCATCTGAATCTTCATCGAGTTTAAATTATAGCAAGTCATATATAAAGCGTCTTCAGATAATGAATTATAAATTTCAGACAGAAGAAAACTTTCCAACTGATACGATATCATGATAGCTAAATGACAGAGAATAAGGATAACTTATTTAGGGCAAGGATAAGGATAACTTAACAAGTGAAAACTAAAGAGATGCAAATTTATGGTAGGATGAATTCACATACAGGACTGCCAGTGATTGACTGTCATAGTATTAATTTTTTCACCATGTCCAACTGATCCATGGTCACTACTAGAAGACCCCAAGGAATAGAGGCAAGAACCAGTTGTGCAGTCCCAAACCTAATTCACAGTTCAAGAACAATAAAATTCAAAGTCTCAAATTGTCAGTAGAAAGAAAATATATATTGAATTGAGATTGCTATAAACTAACCTTTAACAAATTAGAACCACATGAAACTATGCTGGCACCCCTGGCTGCAAATTCAACAGCCTGAATCTATCAAATAACAAAAATCATGAAAAAAAAGTGGAACCAGCATTAGCATCACAGTTTTACAATATGTTTTCACATGCTTAAAAAATCTGCAACAAAAATGTCTTCAGAAGTCTGATGAATTTAAAAAAAAAAACATGATTAAAATAGAATTTACATGATACTAAGCTTTTTCCAATCAATTGTAAAAAACTTCCCTAAACCTAAGATCATGCAATACATTTCATGAAACAGAATGCAAAAAGATGATATAGTTCAATAAAACCACAAGCACACAATTCCCAGAAAAAAACACATACACACAGCCGATGATGCTATAAATTTCCTTTTCCAATCCTGTTCAGCAGTAATGTTCCTGCGCTATGTCACGCAGACTGATTTTCCCCATTTGAAGAGCGTCTATATTTGTAACAGAAAATATCCTTTAGATTTTGGATATTGTTGTTCCTTATTTGCAACCTTACAAAACACAATCTCTCCTCCCATTCAATTCCTTGTGTCTTGTTGGTCGCTATTAAACAAAAGGTTTCACTGTTCCAATTGGAGCCCTGTTAACATTTCACATCACTATACCAATGATATATCATAAATTTGATTTCAACATTTAGATTCATTTCCTCCTGATTTATTAACGAATAGTTAATATTCTGACATAAGACCATGCATATTTTGGCTTACCAATATGTGGGGAGAATTCCTCTAAAAACATATAAGCGGAGAGTGATAAAAGTCAAATAAAAAAACTGTTCCAATCACTATATCTTTATAAGATGATTTGTCAGATCAGAGATATCAAGACTATCAACAGTATAACTGAGAAACTTTGTGGCTTAAGATATCATGCAACAGCTTTATATAACATAAAAATGCAACATGCATAGTGATAGTCAAAAGTTCCTCAGGAAATCCAATATGGCCAGGGTTTCTAGGCATCCATTAAGCACGCACATTGCTCTGTTCTGGACACAGTATTTTCAATACTCCGACAACATAGCCTTTGCGGCATTTCTGAAGGGCAAAGCATGCCCAATGCTAAGCACTCTGCAGATAGCAGAGGAAGGTAGCCACATTTTTCTGGCAAGAAAGATTAAATGGAAAAGATCTGACCTAGAGAAAACAAGAAAGTAGACGACATAAGTCATGATGAAAAGAGATGTGATATGAGAATGGACACAATGATGGGATAGATGACAACAGCCAGCACATAAGGCATATCTTATGCCTATAGTGAAGGACTTATACTTGAGTATTATTTTCGTTCAAATAATAGATAGATAATATTCCCTTAGTTAGTCTAACTGAGAGAGATTCCAGAAACTTATGGAATGCTTGCATAGCGGCAAAATATGCACTACGTACATCCATTTCATTTTCCTAATTCTCACAATGGAGTCGAAACGATTGAATTTCTGTAAAGTTTGAGTCCACGAGTAAAGGTAAGAGTATCACCAAAGACTCATTTATGGAAAGCTATAATTGTTGAAGAACAAGTGGAGATAAACAATGAAAATGCTGTACCTTTGAGTTATGACCAACTAGTGGAACTGCTCTCCCAGAAAGAAGATTATACAGTAGTAGCTCATTAGGAGCCTGCCATGCAAGTAAACCTTTTTTAGTTCTTCAATTCAGATAATATGCTGAGAATAAAACTGATCTGAGTATTTCAAAGAAAAGAAAACATTAATAGAATGATAGCCAAATAACATGCAGCTTAAAAGCTATGTCACATTCGGCTTGTAAAAGGCTGTTCTAACCACCACAGACCTCATTAGAACTGCAGACCAATTGTGGAAGACCTTCAGGGTGAAATCTCACATCAAGGACTTTCTGGACACCTCGCTGAAAACAAAATGTTGATAGAAGGTTGACAGAGAATTATAAAGATTGATAAAAAAAAGCAAGTCTAAGAATTCAGAAAAAGAGAAGGTAATTACGAAGGATAAGGATGATAACAGTTCAAAAAAAAAATTTGCCAAGCATGTATAGTTAACAACATTGGAAATGAAAACCTGAACTTGGCTTAAAATATTAATTAAAAGAAGATAAGAAGGACAAATTACAAGCAAAGAGAATTCTCAGATAACATCAGGAGCTTCTATAAGTTACAAATTTATGTCTTCAACACCAAGGCAAAATTTCCAAAAGGTGTCAAAGATAATTTTCGACACCACGATAGTTCATTGAAGCGATTTTGCCATAGAGGAAGGTAAAGGTTTCTCCAAATTTTTTGTACCCATTACAATGAATAACTTGAAACCCTCATAACAAGATGCATTATAGATGGTTGTGCAGTCCCAAACCATCACCATTTAACTTTAGTGGTGATTCTTGTCAAAAGATGCTCCTAGATAATTAATATTTATAGAAGAATGGAAATGCTGGCTAGGGATAGATGAATTATAGATGGTTGGGAACATCATGGGAAATAGTAAATATGCATTAAGGCATGAAATTGTAATAACAGAAAAAATATGTGATAAATTGCCTTATGCAAACATACAAATTCAAAAATTCAGAAACCAGAGTGCTGGCACAAG
This sequence comes from Pontederia paniculata, assembly GCA_001647135.1. Lineage (NCBI taxonomy): Eukaryota > Viridiplantae > Streptophyta > Magnoliopsida > Commelinales > Pontederiaceae > Pontederia > Pontederia paniculata. The sequence goes on along the minus strand of LTAE01001258.1, from coordinate 33,211 downwards.
AAAGGAAGTGAAATGACAAAAAATATGACGCAATGCAAAATCTATTTCATGCAGAAAGGAGGCCTTAAAATGCATGACTTTTTTGGAGGAAAAATGTGTAAAACATAATTCAGATATAAAGCTTATCATTGGAAGAATGTTGGAAATGCTTCGCAATAGTAACAAAAAGAATTTGAATGAAGAGGAAAAAGGAATCATGTACATAAGCTTAGTTGTGTGGTATAGTTTCATTAGATATGTGGATTTATACAATGCGCTGTAAGAAATGATAGCTCATGAATTTGCAGAACATATAATAAAAAATATGTATTGCATAAAATTGAAGTGTAGATTAACACAAGCTAAAACTACATGTGATCTACAAACCATTTGGGAAACAGCAGAGCCTTAGTCAAGAAAAGCGGAGCATGAGGTTTTCAATTGTTACCACAAGAAGCCAAATAATAAAGACAACAGAAACATGACTTGATATTTCATATTAAGACAACCCAAGTTGGCAGTTAAGTCACTCTTCTGTTGTCCAAGAGTCATGTTTTTGCTACCTGAAAAAAACCTCTCAGCCAAAGTAGGGGAAATGTTTCACATACATGTGCCTACCCTCCCCTTAATCAGGCAGTCAGGGAGAGCTTAGCATGCAAACTTTGCTCACGATTTTTACAAACACGATTTTCATGCGGAGAGAATATCGAATTATTATCATTTAATACCGTACAGACTGAACCCAATTCAAGTTCTGCTTTATTTAAACAAATGAGAACCAATAAATACCCTGTCATTAGGTAGACCAGTAGCCACACTTGATGTATAGGAACACCAAGTAGGAGTCCATGACAAATAGCTTCTTCGAGTCAAGCAAACAGCAGGACCTTCAAATTGATTTTCAACTGACCTCCAACCTAGCTTTGAACACAAATGATTCAAATACAACAATAAGCACGATCTCCATTTAATAAAGAGCAACATTTGTAACTGAAAATAGCTTGAAGACTCAACATACTTGGTAAAACTCTTGCAACAAAGACAATTTACTTCATCTATCAGGTAATATATGAAGACAGAAAACCCTAGGTAACAAATAACATGATCAAATTAAATTCACAATTCTACCATAATAATTTGCTTTTAGAGGAATTCTGAGATAAATAGCTTGCTTTTTTAGGAAGGATAAAAAGACTTCAATGTGTGCTCAAAGCTAACTGAATGCAGTATGCCAGTACATATTCTCCTTATTCTAGCAACTCTGACCAAAAAAGGCTTTATTTTCAATTTGTTTGTTGAGTAACAAATCCGATGAATGGCAACTACTTCAATGTTGTATATGGATATAATATTTTGATTAATTTGAGAAAAATATGGGAAACATGCCTTGAAGAAATGGAACCCATCGTTCTCGATTCTTTCCTGCACCTTGATAACAGGCTGAGCGCCAGCTGACACCTTTTTCTCGCCCTTGTATACATGTCACAATATTCTTTCTGGGAGGATTTTGTGAAAATAAATGAGAATCTCCTTTCCAAATGTTAAGTTTCCTTGCTTCCTCATGGAGTAAATTTGATGACTGATCAATTTCAGAAGTTTCTGCAGAAGGAATGCTAATGCATAAAAAACTAAAACTTTGGAGCTTGAAATGAGTTTTCTTGTACAAGTATAAATCAAAGGTTATTTTTTTTTGTTATTGGCTATAAGAAGTACAAGCAAAGGAAATTGATGACTTTTGTAGCAGGATGCAATTTCCATGTCTGGATCTACCTAGTTGAAGGAACCTCTAGCTGTTCTTGTTGTTCAGTAAATCTTTCTTGTTTCCAGTACCGAAAGAATAATTAAAAGGACACATGATCTTGCTCGATATCCATACTAAACTAGAATGATATTCCTACAACATTATCCATTTTTCTTTTGAGAGGGAACAACATTATCCCATTTTTCCTTCTTCATATCTCTCCCTCTGACTAATTGCCCGCTAAAAACTCTTGTTCCTCAATGATCTCATACAACATTGCAACCATAGCCCTCTAAAAAGCAACCATAAGGCAAGTTATTTTTCTTTGTGATTTTGGTTCCCCTTTTTTGTAATTCTTGATGTGATATTCTGCCAAAACCAAAAGAAGTGATGCATTTTACTTTTGCAAGTCCTTAATCTTTTTTTCTAAATTTAATCTCCCATTTCAATGTCAAGAAGGATGTGCCAACTTTTTCCCAATTTTGCTTCTGTTTTTTTTTTTTTCTTTTCAACACATCTATTGCTAACCACACATTTAAAATGAATAAATACATAAACAAATAAGTCTGAAGGTATGGTATCTAGCATCATACTGATAAAAGGTTCCACAGTGCACAGCTTTTTTAAATAGTTGGCACCTCATCTTGAAAGGAGAAAGGATGGCTACATAACTTGAGCAGTCATCCACTTTGTATTAAAATCTAATGTGTAAAACATACACTTATGAGGGATTGTGGGCATAATTGCCGAAAAAAATGAAATGATAAAAATCGATTTCACTCCTTTAGAAAATGATATGTGATGTACAATATTGTTTACATAGCATCCCTCTCCATCGAAGATGGAGTGATTATGTTGTAATCATATGTGATGTACCATATGACCATAGTAGCACATTTGACATGCCCAATGATGCTTAATCTCTATAAATCAATCAAGAAACAGGTTAAAGAATATTGGAACTCTGAGAAATAGAGAAGTGGAAACATCAAACTATTAGTGTTTTTTTGGAAAGAACTTTTGGTGTTTACACAATTTGAACACTAGGAAAGATCAAATTTAGACTATAATCTCCAAAATGTGCTAAGCTTAGTTACTTTTCAGTCACTGACTAAGTAACTAATTATTACTTTGCAAACATATTAAGAAAGGAAGAAATGTACCTGATTGCATTTCATTGTAAGACCATGCAGGGGTTGCAATCAAAGGATTCCTTTTTCTCTTCTGGTCACCTTTGGGTTCTACTAGTAAAAGAGGCTTTAATTGTTCAGTAACACGAATGCTCACGAGACCTGGACTTTGAGATACATCATCAGGCACATAATGCGTAGAGGCGTTACATCTACCCATTTCAGATGAGTGACAATTGGAAATGTTTTCAAGCTTTGGTGTGACAAAAGGCTGTGAGTCTTTCGAATTGCTTGTTTGGTTTTGTTTAAACAGCGCGCTTCTCAGCTGGTTCTGTAAATCCGTTAAGCTGGACAATATCAAAGATGTATTGAAGGCAATCACCAAAGTCAGAATAGTAATAAAAGATAACTCAACTTTTGACAACTTACAGTTCAAAGCGAAGGTATGCTTCTCGATTTTTGGGTAATAAAGGTTTTTTCTCCTGTAGTGTGTGGCCTGATATTTTGCCTGAAAAAGGGTGCTACTTGACGGTTTTAGTGAAATATTCATTAGCATAACAATATTTCAAAGTGTAGTCTGATTATTCTAATTGCTAATGAAAGACAAAAGAAAACTAAAAGCAATATCAACATAATATGTTGAAATCAAAACGTAGAAAGAGATCTAAAATCTGAAGTAAAATTTCAGCAAAAAATCAGCAACAAGGAACAAAAATATCAGGAATTCATAACACTTTTTTAAAATGAAACATAATTGTTTTTTCATGTAAGTATCATAAATCAAAATCCATACACTAAGATTAAGTTCCCCAAGTCTGAATAGTGTGATTCCCACCTTACCTTCTACTTTATGTTTTTCCTATAGTGTCTGAAAGTCTTAATACCACATGAAATATGTAATGACTAAAATATTGTTTAATCATTCTGAAAAAAAATATTGTTTAATCACTATAACGATGCATTTGCATTATATAACACAAGCATTTTTATACGATTAAGTTCCCCAGTTCTGAATATTCCCACTTACTTTCTACTTTCTGATTTTTGATATGGTGTCTGAAAGTCTTGATACCACATGAAATATTTAATGACTAAATATATTGCTAATCATTATAGCGATGCATTTGCATTATATAGCACAACATTTACATGCAATCATTTGATATCTTACCTTGCCATTGTTCCATTTATTAACTAACGGAAAAATATACTAGAATCCTATATCATGTGCCATTGCCAGGACTGGGTGCACAGAAAAAAATCATGGCACTTTTGTGTTATTATCCCAACATAATTCATCATCATTGTCATTTCTACATCACATAATCCAACCTGCAAAATGAACTGTCTGTGTGGGTGAGTGTGTGTGTGTGTATGAATTAGGAAAGGATGACTACTGAGATTGGGTAGCCATCCAACTTGTATACTTTATAGTACAATGGCAATGCATGTGCCAGCACATAAAATGCTTGATCCAAACCAATAGCATAAAGGAACCAAATAAATTGAAGAAGTTAAATTGTGAGTTCCAACATTTCCACAGAAACCTGTGCTTGTTATTTTCAAACATAACCATATCCATGGTATTGATATTAGCCATCTCTGTTTATAGACTACTAGACAGTTTTTTTTCCTTTTCTGAAAGGGACTACTTCGCAGCTTGAGATCTGAATGTGAAATCCATAGAGCAAAACATGTTCATGATAATTTGGATAAAATACGTTCTTGTCGATCAGGATATAGAATCCAGAAAATACAGAATGACAATGGAAAAAATGGAGAAAGATTTTCCTCAAAAAAAAATGGAGAAAGATAATGTATCTGTAATAGGCAAAAACTTTATAAAATTATGTTACATAGATTTAGAGTGGCTAATTATCATAAGTAAATATCTGTATTAGCTATTATCCAACCTATGACCTTCTAAAATGAGAGAGAAAGTCAATAATTACAATACCACAAGTTAGAATCAGTCTTAGAGTCACAAACTACAACTTGTTCCAAGACTCCTAAAGCAAGAAAAACGAAATTGATGAAATTTCAATTGAATTTCTTGGAAAATGGTTTTTTTTATAAAGTTGGAAAAGGGTATTTAAAGTGAACATAGCCAAGAGTTATCTCATCGATGACCAAATAAAGGCCAAAAGTGAATATGGGTTCTGTTAAATGCAACAAAAACCACAGTACAACGATGAATTCAAACTAGAGATGGATTAGGAAAAAATCATAAAGTACATGATAAAATAACACATATACATTCTTCTCCCAAAACGATTTTTTTTGCACAGGATCTTAATAATATAGATTCAAATAGAAATGCAAACCTGGAAGAGTGATGTCTTTTATTGTCGTTCCACCATTTGCTACCTTTGCTGAAGCCCGTGCAGCTGATAGTTGTAGGCCCTGTTGCAGTGATATGAATAGTTAGTCTGCTAAGCAATGGTGAATGACAGATACTAAGAGAAAATGTCATGGGAAAAAGGAAATCTGGCTAATGTACATAAAATCAGTTTAATATCCAAACAGATGTATAAACCAGAGAGCATATCACATCTAGGGTTATTCCCTTGGAAATCAATGCCAATAATTACTAGGCTGCTGTTCAAACCAGCAATATTTCCTCCTTGGAGAGTTTGGAACCATTGTAGGCGCTGATAACTTTGGGCCCTACCAAGAGTTCGGGAGTAAAGAATTTTCCCTTGCTTTCCTTTAAATGTTGCAATCTCTCTTTCAGAAGGGGATAAAAGAGAAATCTCTATGTTAGTCACCTCAAACATGGTTTAGACAAGTCACGTTGAAGGAGTTTTAACTCTCTTCAACTAGTGAATTTATATTTCACAATCCAGCTAGCTTGTCTTCACGTGTGGACATATGTCGGACAGGAATAGCATCAAAGCTTAGTCCCACGATACTACCATTCTCTTTAATATAGCTTAAAGTGTATAAGAAAGATCTGTAAATACAGTTTTAAGTGATCAACCATGTGATATGATATGCATGTCGTATGAATGTAATTCATTTATAACTTTAGGAGTGGCAAAGATGTTCAATGAGGATATCTGATAGAGATACTTCATGCTGATCTTGCATGCATGCACACATTAAAAAAAGAGACAAGAATATAGCAAAAAGTTGGCACCTTTGGCAACTTCCCGTTTTTCTTGAGCATCTTCAAGTGCATCCTTTGAATGTAATGCATCATATGGTAACGTGAATGCTTCGTAAACAGCTTATCCATGACCTTTGGGTTTTCCGAGAGCCACTCTGAGATCTCCTTCGCATTGACAATTGTATCTTTATCCATCGACTCCAACCATATATACACCGGCTTCCAGAGGTCAGTCCTCTGGAACCGGTAGGCTAATTCACCCTCATTGCATCCGGCCAACTGCAACACAACCCCGTCAGAAAAATCAGAAACTATCCAAAACCGAAGTTTTTTTACCAATGCAGGCAAAGTGCTCGACACCTGGTTCGAGAGCAACGGCAGCGAACGCAACGAGAGGACCAACTGGTGGACATTGCAGCGGGGAAGGGAGCGGAGGCTCGGAGGGAGCTCGGAGGAGTTGGAGTCGATCCAGGCGTCGAGCTGGGCTGGCGAGGGGGAGTGAGCGGCGGGCAGCGACGAGAGCCATGCGCGCGCCAGGCTCTCCCACGTGGACATAGACGGAGGGGGAGAAATGGAGGGATCGAGCTTAGGGGTGAGGTCAGGCGGCGAGACAAGTTCGCCGGAAGGGAGGGGTCGGCGAGGGACGGGCTCCGTCATGGCGTTCGCCGGAGACGGACCGAGGAGGGAAAAGAGAAAGAGAGAGGGAGGAGGAGAAGTGACCTTGTTTGGTCCTTGGTATTGGTGATGGGCTGGTGGGCTTTAGATTGCCTATTTGGAAGGTGGGCTTTTCTATAATAAGCGTTTCAATTTTTGTATGAAAAAACCCAATGTTTTCGGACGTGGATAATTTGACGGGTCCGGTGAACCAATCGGATCGGTCAGATCAAATACTCGAATCGAATATTAATAAATTAATAAAAAAAATTATAAAAAAAATAGAGTGATCACGTTCGATCACTATAATAAAAATTAGTTGTAAAATTAAAATACATTAGCACATATTATTAATAACACGGTATTTTTAGTTCTAACTCATAATTTGTAATAGTGCTTAATGATCAAAGATAAATAATAAAATAATTATTAATACTAATATGATCTATTGATTCATTAAGTTTTTATTTAACATAATTATTTTAACTTTTACTTATATGATAAAGTATATTATTTAGCTGTAAAAAAATAAACTAAACTTCTATTATTATTTTTTTTTAAATATAATTTTTTTTATCGGATGGTCAAATCGGTCGGATTAAGCGGTTCAACTTGGATTTTGATCGAATTTGACTGGGTCAAAACGGTCCAATTGGCATCCTGAGTTTTAAGTGACTCATGACTCATTTTAGATTCCGGACACCAGTCCAACTCGTCCGACTGCCCAGGGCGAGCCGAGTTTTACAACATGGCAAAAAACTTTCCATTTCATTCTCTTCATTGAAAATAAGTCAATAAGTAAAATAAATTCTAAAATAATATAAACAATAATAGGTTTATTTTACAAAAACTTAAAATAAAAAAATTACTATTTTTTTAGTTAATTTCATGAGAGGGTACAAAACGTGAAGAAATTGTTTCCTATTATTTCAAAAGAAAATATTTCATAATCAAATAATTATATGTTCTGGTGAATTGTTTTTTAAATAATCAAATAATATTGTAATCAATGTAAAATAAAATAAGGCGAACCCCCTCCAACCCCCAAAGAATATGAAGAATAGATACTGGTGTTGCGAGTTTATGTGCATGGTTCTTAAATTAACCCAATAATAAAAACATCCGGTATTTATATATGGATTTAATATTGGTACATTCTATTTATTATGGTGTATCGTGCACCCATTTTTCATAGGTCATTAGATATGTTAGTCACGGTTAAATTTTATTGTTTAAATTTATCATGCAAAACTATCATATTTATAGAGTTGTTAATATCCAACCGTAATTAATAAATCTAATGGCCTATGAAGAGTGGGTCCACGATATATCTTAATATATAGGGTGTACCATTATATATATATATATATATATATATATGAAACACACACTAAATAGATTACGGTACTGTTTCACTGAAAAAATTGAAGAGAAACATATTTATATTATTTGAATTCTATAGATAATATTAAATTAAAATTAAATATTAAATAGTTCTTGCACCTAAGAAATGTTTCCCTTTCTAAAAAGGAAAAAAACATCAAATTTGAATATAAACTTCTGAACTGAAAAAAAAAATTCATTCATCAATTTTTGTTATTGTTGCCAGAAAATAGAAAAATGTTTTCTCTCAAACATGTGCATGAGTAAGGGCCCAATAAATCCCCAAGCCCAAACCCAAGTCTTTAACCGGGCCACTCCTCGTTCTATCGCCTTTTAACCTTTTTTTTTATTATTATGTCACGATTCCTCTGCTCCTCCTTAAAACCCTAATTCTTCTCTTGTGTTTACCTTTCTCTCTCCTCTTCCCTTTCGATCGATCAAGGGAAGAAGACGAGATGGATTTGCCCCAGAGCGAGTTCGACCGCCTCGTCTTCTTCGAGCACGCTCGCAAGACTGCCGAATCTGCCTACGCCAAGAACCCCCTCGACGCCGATGTAATGCTCTTTATCTCCTTCTTCAACTTCCCCAATTCTGATCCTGTTAACCTCGATGTATATGTTGTCTTATGATCATGTTTAACTTGATGCTTTCTCCGGGGCTCTCAAAACCTAATCCGGTGGGTTAATTTGATTGAAGCTAGTGCTTTTAACCACTTTGAGCCAAAAATTTCACCTCGTTATCTCTGATACTTGTTGGTTTCTGATCTCGTAGCATTTTGGTGTTCTGGATTTCTACCCAATCTCTTGGATTAGTTTGATTTAACACCACCCTTCTTAGCGTGAAAGATTTGATTTTTTTTTGTAGAAGCTTATCTTCATATTTCATTATACAACCTTAAGGAAGCCCAACCTAATTATTGGTTTAGTTAATCTATATGAACCATCAGTTTGCCACAGTTTAATAGCTCTTTGTATCTGATAACATTGTCTAATATTTGTCCTACCAACTAGGGGTTGGTTAATTTAAGTAGCAGCATTTTGAACCCCGTCAGGCCGTATTGGGCTTTTGGATACCTGTGTTAAAATTGAAAAAAATGGCTATACCTTTACATGGTTCGAGGTGTTGGATCCCTTGAACTGAAAGGCACACCCTTCATACTTCTTTCTGGTAACATTGTTTTATCATGGCATTTGTTCGTTTTTCTGGCATTTTTTATTTACTGGAATTGTAATATGACTAGTTCATGTTGGGAAATCCTTTGTTTATCACCATTCAACTCATAATAGGTGTGGGCTTTTTGGCTGCTATTCAGGTGATATGACTTGAGGTATCTGGCTGATATTCAACTCATAAGGATTTTATTTTCATGGGTTAACCTACCCTATTTATTCTACCTCCTGTGTTGTATCTGGCATTTACCTCTTTTATGATATAAAAAAACTGCTAAAATACCTCTTGTTTTGTATCAGGCATTTACTTCTTTTCTTATATATCGAAAAAAACTGCTATTGTCGGCCTATGCCCCATTTGCCGTTTGTAGGAAGAAAATATTTGATTGCTTCATTTTAATATTGACCAGTTTTCTGTTTCTCTGAAGAAACAGTGAATCTGTTAAGAACATGAAAATTAATCCAAGAGAAAAATTGCCAGAAATTGACCTCTTAGTGGAAAATATTTGGAAAGATGGACTTCTGTGTAATATCAACCAAAAGAGCAATGTTTGTAACCTTTTAAAGAAGAGCAATTTCTGTTGCGCTTATCTCTAAATTTGATATCAAATGTCGACCTCGATTTTTATTTTCAAAATTATGAGATCTTTAATCTATGATTTTATTGTTTTTTTATCTTTTTATCCGTTAGAATTTAACTAGATGGGGAGGAGCACTTCTTGAATTAGCACAGTTCCAAAGTGGCAATGATTCTGCAAAGATGGTAGAAGGTATGATTTCAATGCTAAAAGTCTCATGAACTTGCAATTAAATGTTAATAATATGGTGCTTGTATATTTTTCTAGAAAAACTTTTCTAACATGAATGTAAATTTTCACAAACGTGTTTCTCTTCATGATTTGTCTGTCACTTTGATTTTGTTTTAATCGATCGATTCATTTTCTATAGATGCTGTATCAAAGCTTGAGGAAGCCTTGGAAGTGAATCCAACAAAGCATGATACACTTTGGTGTTTAGGAAATGCCCATACTTCTCATGCATTCTACACCCCAGACCATGATACAGCCATGGTTTATTTTGCAAAGGCAACACAGTGTTTCCAGAGAGCTTTGGAAGAGGTGTAGCTTTGTTGGTTCTGTTATTTCACTATTGAATATTGATATCATTCTTGGTTGTTGTGTTAGGGAAGTTGAAATTTTAGTTTTTGTAGGATCCTGGAAATGAGCTGTATCTCAAGTCCCTCGATTTATCTTCTAAGGTATGAAATTATGTACAATTTCCTATAATAAGCTTCTTTTCATATTCTTCAATTTTTTTTCTCTCTCTCAAAGAATCTTAGTTTAGTTTTTTTGTTACACACTAGTAGAGTTGTTGGCTGGCATCTTGAAAAGACAAATTATTTACTATGCCGAACCATACTGGTTCGCATGCCTGCATGGAATGATCTGGCTTGGTGAAGGGAGTTTTAGCATGTTCCTTTTATCTACCAAGTCAGGACTATAGTGGATTGATATGCCATTCTCTTGCACATGAATGTTTTATCCTTGTTTTCTTTTCTTGAATGTTCACTATCAAGTGCCTAATGGATCATCATAAAGGTCTATACTGGTTCCATCCCTTGCAAAATTATGAGCTTGTGGATGATACCATGTTATTATAATTTAATCCTAACATAACATATGTGGTTATGGTTGATCAATATGTCTCTTGGCTGCTTTGGCAGAAATTAAGCATTTGGAGTGACAACTTGTGGTTTCTGGTGATTAAATTCAAAAACTCAAAAAAGAAAAAAAATGCTAATTATTGAACTTGACGTGCTTGTGAGTTTGGCATTCTTGGAAAATAGAAGCTTTAGTCCACTCAAATGAAATACATAGCCAAAAGGATGCTGATATATCATTGCACGACATCACCAACAGATATGTAGTTGAAGACGAATGAAGAACAAATAATAAAAATCTAGAATATCATAAGTCTACTTTGCTAAGGAGGTATAGAGAAAGTGGAATTGAAACATGTTGAAGGTGCTTTCCATGTTAGTAGTGCATGAAACAGAAGGTCTTTTAGGATAAAAAGGTTGAGGTATAAAACCATGTTGATGCAGATTAGGTGGAGGTATCACATCAATGTGGATTTCCTTCTTGACTTCACATTCATCCACTTTGATTTTTTACTGCTGCATCATGTTTATTACTTGCAAATACTAATCTTAACCTTCTTGGATATGGAATGTTAGTTAGTGCATGGACTATAAGTTTTTGTTTCTTTCCATTGTGAATTCTAACAGAATGCTTTTGCAGGCACCTGAGTTGCACCTTGAGCTTCAAAGACAGATGGCAAGCCAACAATCCGCACAAGTTGGGTCATCAACGTCAACTATGAGGGTATTTTATTCCATCTGCAACTTTTTTACTGTCATACAGAATATTATAAATCAAACATATAGTTCTTTGCTTGATATTATAAAAAATGTTCTTTGCTTGATCTTGGTAAAAAAAAAAACAATGTACATAACCTATTTCTCGTCACATGTCAGTATGTCTTGTATTTTTGTAGTAATGCTGCTGCAGTCTTGCTATTGAAGAAAGCATATATCCCATCTAAAAAAACACATGTGCAATGATTCTTTGGAAGCCTCAATTTTTGTATTTCTTCACACTTCTTACTGGTGCAAGAGGTGTTGTTATCTGCAATTCAATCTATACTCAGGAATATATTTTATTGAATGATGCAATATTAATTGACATTTGATCAAGTTATCTATTTTCCATGATGTCCAATGAAATCATAAAATACTAACTGGTGTTTGTAAAAAAATGCCTTAAGGAGTCGGCATTTCAGAGGATTTGCTCTACAAATAGTGTAGTCATATTGTGAACTTATCTTAGTGATTTGTATTCTTTGTTTCAAAGTTTCAGCTACTGATGGTTATTAACTTTCAGGCGCCCAAGAAGAAGAAAAACAGTGATTTGAAATATGATATACTTGGTTGGGTGATCCTCGCAGTGGGCATTGTTGCTTGGGTGGGAATGGCCAAGTCTCATGTTCCACCACCACCACCTAGGTGAAATTGCTTCTCCATTCTCTAATGTTGGGGGAAGCTAACTGTCGGTCTTGGGCACTTTATCACCTGTATCCATTGAGGGCTGCAACTTCCAGCATCTACTAAAGTAGATTTTTATCTTTTCTTCTTTCTAAAGCCAGGGATCAGATTTTATTAGTTCATTGTGTTATGCAAGTTTTTTTTGGTTTCTTAATAATTACTGTTTATTTTGTTTTCACAATGAAGCAACCTTGACCTTGGCTGAATTCCGAGTTTCACATTCACAATAATAATCTTCTATATTTGTATGCTTTAACCTTACAGAATTTATATCTTGATCACCGTAATATGCTTACCTCTGTGCAAGTTTCAGGTCTAGTGCTTGATGAGTTTATTTATTGACAACAGATGTCTTTATGGCAAAACTATAATGTGGGCATTGTAACTTGTTGCTTTAGGGTTCGAATCACAGCCACGGCCACAACCATTTCAACCCTGAATATCTACTTTACGAGAATTCAATTGCGGATTTGAATCTTTGCAACATAGCTTTGAGTTTGAGTTATCCAGTCATCATCCTTCATAGAAGTTTTTTTGGTGAATTGCTTTACTGTTCAATACTCTGAAGTTTTGTCAATGTCGTTTTTTTTATCAACACACAAGTTTTATTTTGTCGTTCAAGTTTGACTGTTATTATTATGATAAATTAACTTAATATGTTTGAAAAATATATAAACAAAGTTATGTTACAACAAAGGTATGTTGTAGGGAGGTAACATAAATCACATCAATTACAGCTAGGCTCATAATTATCATTATATAATTATGATATATTTATTAAATTTAAATAAATAGCTATTTGCTTTTTTATTAAATTAAATCATTAATTTTATCTAACAGTGGCAATATGTTTTATCATGAATTTGTATTGGAATGAAATGATAGCGGTTCATCTTTATATCATTAGCTCAAATGGTAAAGTACTATGAAGGAAAGAGGGGTGCTATTTAATTAATTTGAAAATATAAATATAACAATTATTTTAAAAGTTTTACATTAAATAATGAAGACCAGATATTTTTAATAAGGTTAAAAACCAAACGGATTGACTTCAATATAAAATACTTCAGTGCGATAAAAAATACCTTAAGAAAGAATAAGAAATAAAGAATATTTATATTCACACACACATAGATATGGACTTTCGTGCATGTTTGCGTCGTGTTTGTGCTGGTCAACACGTGTTTGACCGTGCCTGTGCGTGTTTTGTGCTGCTATAATATCGTGTCGTGCTAAAAACACTTCTTCGTTGGCACGGTCCGGCCAGCACGATTTCGGTTGTGCCGGTGTGTCTGCCCGGATCGTGTCGAACATGTCGTCTTTTTCTTTTTACTTTTTAAAGTTAATATCTTAATCACCTTTAAATTTAATCTATTAATATATAAGAGTGAATCATAAATACATACATATTTAAGTATATAAATTATTAAATCTATAGTCTATATAAAAGTAAAACTATAAATTTATAAGTGTATAACATTATAGTTTATAACTTGTTTCTTTTTAGTTTTCATATAAAATATTGATAAGTTATAAATATAACCTATAGTCATTATAGTTTATTTTTTAATAACTTATTACTTAGGTTTATAGTGTTATAACTTATAAGTATATAATTATTACATAATTATATACTAGTATTATAATCATGTTATTATATTATATTATATTAATTTAATACATTATATTTATTATATATAACGATATTTTATATAATATTATATAACATATGGCAGTGGTGGTACCTCCGCGAATGACTTTGACACCTTCACTTTCACTTTACAAACTAATCATTTTTATTTTTGTTATAAAAGAAAATTTATATGGCCTTCGAAAATCATATATATAGGGGTGACGCCAAAGTGATTTGCTATATATATATATATATATATATATATATATATATGTATGTATGTATATAGTAGTAACTGTAATCAATAAAAAAAATATTAAAAATATAACATAAGCGTTTTTGTGCTTAGTGGTTAAGTAATTTGCATTTAAAGGTCTTAGGTTGAACTCCTTCCTCCTCTCAATTTTTTTTATATTTTTTGCTTCTTGTATCTATCATGGGGTAGTGGATTAGGCCGCGAATTAAAAAGAAAAAGAAAAACAAGCTTCATCGTGTCGTCTCGAACGGACTTGGGCTACTGAGTCATGTGTCGTGTTGTGCCCAATCTTAAATAGTCTGGCACGACATGAGATGGCTCACGACTCAAGTGTCATGCCCGTATTGGGGCAGACCGACATGCGCCCTGACCATGTCGACGGACCCAGGAAGGAAAGATAGAGGGGCAAAAAATTTAGGCGGGGCAAAATATGTAACAATAAATTAGAAAAAAAAATAGGAGAGACTTAGATTTGAACCATAGACTGTAGATGTTACCCAAAACCACCTATCCACTATGCTAGTTAGACACCTATGATAATTTATTAGCATTTATTTTATTTATTGACTCTAACTACTAGTATGTACGTATATATATATACTTTATATATCGAAAAATTGAGGGGAGGGGCCGAGGCCCCTCGGGTATATGTGGGTCCGCCCCTATTGTCAGCGCTCGTGGCCGGGCCAGCTCGAGGTCCATCTCTACACACACGTGCGCGCGCACACACTTTGTGTATGCACCATGTATATACACGCTCTAAGCCTTTGAATCAATATCATTTTAATCTAACGATATAGATTGTTTGCGTTTTGGACCATCAGATTGAAAGTGATACTAATTCAAAGGCTCATAGTGTGTGTATGCATTACCCATGCATCATCAAGTACGTACTAAGTTAAAATAAATTATTGAATAATAATTAAGATAAGATATAACTAAAAATGTTAAAAGATGATATATATAAAATTAGATATAAGCGTCCGTGTGTTATAACGATAACTTCTTATAATATGATTGAATTTTTGTTTAAATGAAAAATAGTTAGGTAATAATTAAGACACGCACTTTGTAAGGACATTAAGTTGTTTCGTTCTCCAATATTGTCTAGTGTCGATATATTTTAGAGAATAATTTCATCAACTTATTAAGGTATTGTATAAATGGGAGTGTTTTGAGAATTCTTAAGCCAATATTTTAGAAGTAAGGCCTAAAAATCATCGTAGCCAATGACAAGGCATATAATGTAATTTTATCAACTTATTAGAGATTTTTTTAATAGA
The DNA here is from genome assembly GCA_001647135.1 of Pontederia paniculata. Taxonomy (NCBI): domain Eukaryota; kingdom Viridiplantae; phylum Streptophyta; class Magnoliopsida; order Commelinales; family Pontederiaceae; genus Pontederia; species Pontederia paniculata. The sequence continues at coordinate 17,771 of LTAE01001258.1, read as the reverse complement.
AGAGAGTGCTAGGATGATTTTCATGCTAAACTTTTAAGAAAAAGTAGCATTATTCTATTAAGATGAGTAATGCTATTTCCTCCAAAATTTTAATCTAAAAGTTTTCTTTACCACTCTCGATAGCATAAAGCAATATTTTTTTGCATATTAATATTTTTATAAATATAAATGATGGGAGGATTTTTATGCATCATTTCTCTATTATATAAGATACGATACAATTAAAATATTAAAAAAAACAAAAGTTATATCAAAAGGTGTGTTTGTAGATGAAAATAATTATTTTTTGGGTTAATAACTTGTTTTTTTGTTATTATGCAGTGCAAGAAACAATCATCTTTAAAAATATAATTTTATTAAATCAGGACAAGAGTACTACTCTACACTACATTTATCTATTGATTAAATTATTAGCATCTCCCACTCAAGTTTCAACCATAAAATAGTGTTTGATCATCTTTAATGGCGAGATGGAGCATATTTGTTTTATTTCTCACACCACATTAAATTTCATTTTATTGTACTTAATAATAGAAGGGTTCAATGTAGGTGCTCCCTACTTAAATAGGGAGCACAATGCTCCCTACATTTTTAACCGTAGAATGTTAGATCTACGATGGATATTAAATCTTCTCTCTCTTGCTTTTTTTCTCTCTCTTAAATCAAGTCACCATAAATCTCACATCCTACGGTTAAAAATGTAGGGAGCACCTCCATTTTTTCCATAATAGAATTGTTGAAAAGAAACGAATGTTATTTTTGGATGCAATGGACCTACATAGGGGTTGACATGAGTCGAGCCGAGCTAGGCCAGCACTTAAATAGGCCAAGTCTATTTAAAAATTTTAATAAACGAGGTAGGCCAAAGACCTATAATAGGCTTGCAAATTAAGTTTGATCTGCCTTGTTTATTAAATTCAAGAAGCATGGCATATCTTAATAGCTTATTAAGTCATATTTATTAATTATTAAATATATATTAAATTATATTTATAATATTAAAAAGAAAATATTGTGCACTTTAGCATTGTACATATCTAACACACTAAAATTAATAATAATTTTGAATAAAAATGACTTATTGTACCTCTTTCGATATTATATTTGATTTTTTTGAATCAAAATTATTCATAATTTTGGTTCATATGCTAAACACTTATTAAGTTTTATAATATATATTAATTATATAAGTTGATCTTATAAGCTAACAAGTTAGATCTAATATAGACGAGCTAAGCCTGTTTAAATAAAAAAGTCAAATCTTAGTTTCGAGCATGACTTATTTNATCATTATTATTATTATTATTATTATTATTATTATTATTATTATTATTATTATTATTATTATTATTATTATTATTATTATTATTATTATTATTATCAGAGGGGGGCAATGATGTCCTCCCACGGCAGGGGGCGATGGCCTAACTCCGGCTGACAAGTAGCCTCGTGATCGATCTTCCAGTCGAGAATCTGGCACGACCGCGAGCAGTAGCTCACGTTGTCGCAGTCGGCGCACTCCAGGAACTGGTCACGCCGCGTCTCCGACCGGCCGCACCGATGGTGGTCGCACACTCTCAGGCCCTTGCTGTCCAAGTCCGCGCCTCCATCCCCGTCGAACCAATCCACGAGGAACCGGTTCGCCGGGTGCGGCTCTGCATCCGGGAAGCTCCAGTTGTAGTCGCTCAGCAATGGCCAGTTCTGGAACGGCTGCTCGTGAAGCGGTTTGCCCTCCCACCGCTCCTTCGACCAGGACTCGGCGGCCGCCAGAGCGGAGGGGAGGACGGCGGCGAGCTCTCGAACGCTTGCGTGAGCAAGCAGGCGGCGGCCATCGTCCATGCTGCAGCGCAAGCCGTAGCCCTCCTGCAGGCAGTGGCCGAGCTCCCGGAGGGCCTCAACGTGGCCGAGGCTCGCGGCTTGGGCGCAGAGCAGGACGCCGGTTTCAATGTCCCTTTCGCTCGGCGGCCTCCCGGTGCCGTTGAACTGGATGATGGCCAAGGAGTAGAGCGACTCGGCATGCGATCTCATCGCCGCCTCCGCCATCAGAGAGGTCCCGACACTCCTTTTCCCAAGGCAGTAGAACAAAATCTGCAAACAAAAAAGAATCCATCTTTACTCCAAATTCCAAAATCCTTCCCTTTTATCCAAGAATTGACAGTAAACTTCATGCATACCATACCATACCCATCATGAAGCAAGCTTCCACGTTCCCGGCGTCCACACAGCGCTTCAAGAAGCGGAAGGCGGACTCCGACCATTTCTCGGCCTTGACGGCGAGGGCTTTTGGACTCGCCTCCGACAGAACCTTGGGATGAAGCCCCAGCGAACTGAATCGCTTGTCTCTGCCACCGCAAAAAAAAAAAGAAGATAAAGATCCGATTTTTATCGAAACAAAACGCCGAAAGACTGGATTTTTCCTTGAACAAACCAAACAGAGAGCAAATAAGACGAGGACACATACGCGGACAGGGCGCTCATGAGATCAGAAGGAGAGGTCGCGGAGGAGCTGAGCTTGGCGAGGATGCAGACGACGATATCATCCTGCAGCTGGTCGAAATAGTTCTTCAACACCGGTTCCGGCACCGGCGCCGGCGCTACCTCCTCCAGCTGTGGCATCTCCTCGCCGACCTCCGCCTCCGCCTCCACCCTCACCCTCTTCATCTCTCGCGCCTCTTCGTCTTACCGACGGCCTCTTCAAGAGCGGCAAGAGGACGCAGGAGGGAGAAGAAGGAGCAGTGGAAGGATTCCTGTAGGAGGAGACGTTGGGGGTGCATTTATAGCGCTCAGCAACACTTCTTCTTAGCTTATTTACTATTCTACCCCTGCCGTTATAATCAGTTTTCTTTGATCTTTACAATAATCTCCTTGATAATATTTCAGATACCATTTATTTTCCTTTTTCTGTATTCTTTTTTTAGTATAATCAGATGATGTTGTCTAAAAAAATATTTATTCATCTAATTAGTTCTTAATATTTTTATTATTCACATTGCAACTTTTCTGTAGATAAGTTTGTCAATTGTTTTCTACATAAAAAAATAACAAAAGAAGCCTTAATAGAGTGCATATGCATTGTATTATATTTTTATTTTATAACATTTATGATCTTTGTTTCATGTTTTATATTTTTCTATTTACATGTTCATTGGGTTGATGGAAGATCGAACCATATTGATATGAAGATTATCAGGTCCGAGTTGGAAAAATTAAAACCTAATCAAACATGATCCATTTCCATTGTTTGCATTTCATATAAATATTAACTAATCCATGCACATTTATTTTTTAAACTATTTATCTCAAAAGATTATATTTATTAATTATGAAATGTTAGAACTGATTTATGCCCAATGATATGGATAAATGTTACTATTTAAATTAATAGTGTTACATTTTATATATCTCTAATTATGTTATAATTGTTTTGATAAAAAGAAATTATATAAGATACTCACATTACTTTATGTGGTTGTTGATTATCTACCGTTGTGCGTTTGTATCTAGAAAAGATGTATTAGTCTATCTTACTTATTAATTATTATAATAAATGTTGTACGAAAAAGGAAAAATGTTATAAATGTGCTACATGTATATTACCTGTCACTTCATTATGATTGTTACTTTTTTCCGTTACAAATTGAGGTTTGTGAACCTAATATTTGATTCACGCACAAAGAATTTGTTTTTAAAATGAAATACTATTGTTATTGATGATGATGCTAATGATGATTTTAAATTTATATGATTAAGAGTTCATGTTTGAATTTACGTAGTAATGTTACATTCTATCTCGAATTAATTTTAATTATTTTAGCAAAAAAAGAAATAAGGTATTTAATTCATAAAATATGTAATTGATGAACAAAATACTTTTGAAATATGAAATGTTATAGTTGTTTTTTACCCTACATAACAATGATGCATTGTCCATAATGAGTCATAATTTATTCAACAAAACAATTAAATTTGAGAAAGTGATCGTATTACTTTATGTAGTTTTCTATAATCTATTTTCAATTGTCGGTTGAAAAATCTTGAGTTTATCTTGAAAAGACGTATTCAATTATCTTACTTATCATGATCAATGAAGTACGAAAAAAGAAAATATGTCATCAATTCACCCACTTGTATGTTTCATGTGATTTTATTGTGGTTGTAACCTTTTTCTGTAACAAATGAGGTTCATGAGTCTTGTGAACCTAATATTCTATTCATGCACAAAGTATTTTTTTTACAATGAATTATTGATGATGATGATTTTTAAATCTAATGATATGACAAAGTGTTAATATTTGAATTTACATAATAATGTTACATTTTATCACAAATTAATTTTAATTATTTCAGCAAAAAAATAATTAAGTAAGGTATTAATTCATATAACTAATAAATTGATGAACAAATATTTTAAAAATATGAAATGTTATGATTATTTTTTACCCTACATAACAATACTACATTGTCCATAATGAGGTCATAACTTGTTTAACAAAATAATTAAATTTGGTAAGATGATTATATAACTTTATGTAGTTCTCTACAATGTATATATGGTTGTCGGTTGAAAAAGTCTTGAGTTTATCTTGGAAAGATGTATCGACAATTTTACTTATCTTTACAACGTATTTTTTTACAATGAATTATTAGTATTAATATTAATGATTCTAATAATGATGATGATTTTAAATCTAATGATATGACTAAGTGTTCATGTTTGAACTTACATAATAATGTTACATTCTATCTCGAATAAATTTTAATTGTTTCGGCAAAAAAATATTATATAAATGTTTAATTGTTGAACAAAATATATTTGAAATATGAAATGTTACGATTGTTTTTTACCCTACATAACAATGCTACATTTCCGTGACGTAGTAATAATTTGTTCAACAAAATAATTAAATTTGGTAAGATGATTGTATTACTTTATGTAGTTCTCTACAATTTGTCCTCGGTTGTCGATTGAAAAAAAACTATTAAATTACACGTGCTACCAATAATTATAAAAGTATAAGCCGATAGAAATAATAACATCTTTATATTTATATTTTTAACACTATCTCACGTGACAACTAAGGAAAGAAATTAATTGTTTAATACGAGTAATATCAAAGTTTGAACTCATGACCTCTAGATCTGATACCATGTTAAATTAGTTGTTCTACCAATAATCATAAAAGCTTAAGTCTATAGGAAGAACAAGATGCTTATATTCTTAACAAAAAATGAGTTTATCTTGAAAAGACGTATTCGACTATCTTATTATAGTGATTAATGAAGTACGAAAAAGAAAAATATGTCATAAATGCGCCACATGTAACTTACATGTGACTTCATTGTTGTTGTAACCTTTTTCTATAACAAACAAGGTTCACGAGTCTTCTGAATATAATATTCGATTCACGCACAAAGTTTTTTTTCAATGAATTAGTATTATTACTATTATTATTGATGGCAACAGTTTTAAATCTAATGATATGATCAAATGTTCATGTTTGAATTTACATAATAATGTTATATTCTATCTTGAATAATTTTAATTATTTTAGCAAAAATATTAATTAGGTAAGGTGATTGATTATATAATTTTTTTAATTGATAAATACAATATTTTTGAAGTATGAAATGTTACAATTGTTTTTTACCTTGTGTAACAATTCTTTTTTTTAGGTGATGGGTATATCCCACCGATGTCCAGGGCTACTAGCACTCGACTAATCCGGTGTTCGGACGGGTGGCGGCGAAGGAAAATCCTGACCAAAGTAACGACTCTAGGGCTCGAACTCGGGGCTACTAGCTCCCTCGTCCCTCAACCAAGGACACAGACTCGCTAACCATTTGTGCCAATCAACCTTGGTTCTTGTGTAACAATTCTACATTGTCCATAATAAGGTCATAATTTGTTCAACAAAATAATTAAATTTGATAAGATGATTGTATTACTTGATGTAGTTCTCTACCATCTATCTTCCATTATCGATTGAAAAAGCCTTGAGTTTGTCTTGGAAAGACATACTCGACTGTCTTACTTATCATGATTAATGAAGTATGAAATGAAGAATATATCATAAATGCGCCTAAGGGTGTTTATAATCAGACGATCCGAACTGATCCAATCTCAATTGGATTGGATCGGATCGGATCAAATCCGAACCGACTTAATCATTACCTAATTGACTAATTCTCAATAGGTCGGATACGGATTTTAATTTTTTGAACTTGATCAATCCGTCCCAACCCGATGACCCGAATTTTTTTATATTTTTTATTAAATTTGAACTAAGTTGTTCTTAATAAAAATTTTGTATTACTACACTTTCCATCGGTTAAAATCATTAAGGACTTTTTAACCCAAAAAAATCATTAAGAACTTATTAGTTAATACATTATAATATTTTTCATTAATGAATTATTTTAGAATAAAAAAGTTTATCATTCATTTTATGTCGAATCAAAATAAAAAAATATTTATTCACTCGCTATTTTATCTTAAGTTTTTGTATTTTTTCTGTATAATTTTTATAAGGTACTAATTTTTTAGTAGTTACAAAATAGTTAGAAATATAGGCAAACAGTTTAAAAAAATACGTGAAGATAAAAAATGTAGTAATTACTATAGTTGTTTAAAACGTCGTACAAAGTCTCAAACTGGCCCAAAAAATGTTTCCTTGTAATATTATTTTGTTATTTTGTGTTAAATTTAATCATCCATTCAATTAATTCCCATGTGTCTTAACCTTCTGAAAAGAGAAAAAAATAAATGGCATGTCAAAAGTAACCGTCTATTGAAGTATAATTTTTTTTATGTTGGATTAAGTAATATAATTAATTATTAAATCAATAATATTTTTCGGATTGATTCAGTGACCATGAAAATAGTAATCTTGTAAAAAAAATAAAAAGTAAAAAAAGTTGGCTTCGCCCGGACTCGAACCGGAGACCTTCAGTGTGTTAGACTGACGTGATAACCAACTACACCACGAAACCATTTGTTTGATTTTTGTTCATAGTTTTAATTATCCTTGCTATATCTTTTTTTTTCTTTATAATGTATACAAACAAAAATCATGGAGTATACGAGAAAAAAAAAACACAAAGTCTTCATCGGCCTGCTCAAATATTACTACACTTTCCATCAGTTAAAATCATTAATGACTTTTTTACCCCAAAAAAATCATTAAACACTTATTAATTAATATATTATAATATTTTTTATTAATGAATTATTTTACAATAAAAGTGTTTGTCATTCATTTTATTTCGAATCAAATACAAAGTATTTATTCACTCTCTATTTTATCTTAATTTTTTGTATTTTTTCTGTATCATTTTTATAAGGTACTAAGACCATTTTTATGTAGATCGAACTTGATAATTTTTCTACGATATAATTAAGCTAATACATTGTATTTTCGTTCGTTCATAATGTTATTCAAACGATTAGGACTTGTTTGGAAACTTTGTAAAAGTTTTCGACGTTTTAAAAAACTATAGTAAGTAGAAAAGTGTCTTACAACAGTATTTTTTTTGACGTAAAAATATTATAAATTTTCTAAATATGTTGTAACTTCAAAAAGATAAAATAGAGAAAGAAGAAAAAAATGAATGTAGGAGTAGATAATTATTTTTCGATGTTTTTTATCTATTACGTTACTGATAGAGCGCAATGACGTCGTATGATCCATGTAGCCGACCCCACCTAGTGGGATAAAGTTTTGTTGTTGTTGTTATTTTTTTTTTATTACGTTGTATTTTCATTTGATAAAAATGGAGCCAAACACCTGTTTGTAAAAAAAAATCCGTCAACAAAGTTATTACGACGTAATGAGCAAATACTTCAAAATTATTATGCATCCAAACAAGCTGTTAGTCGTAAATTTTTACTATAAAATAAAATAGAACAACGTAATAATTGAATACCGAGATTTTACGCCCAAACATGCTCTAAAATTTTCTGTAGTTACAAAATAGTTAGAAATATAGCCAAACAATTTTTAAAAAAAATACGTAAAGATAAATATTGTAGCAAGTTACTATAATTGTTTAAAACGTCGTACAAAGTCTCAAACTTCTTCTTAGCTTATTTACTATTATACCCCTACCGTTATAATCAATTTTCTTTGATCTTTACAAAAATCTCCTTGATAATATTTCATATACCATTTTTTTCCTTTTTTTATTCTTTTTTATATAATCAGATGATGTTGTCTCAAAAAAAAATATTTATTCATCTAATTAGTTCTTATTTTTTTCGTTATCCACATTGCAACTTTTCTGTAGATAAGTTTATAAATTGTTTTCTACAAAAAAAAAATATAACAAAAGAAGCCTTAATAGAGTGCATATGCATTGTATTATATTTTTATTTTACTCCAAATTCCAAAACCATTCCTTTTAATCCAAGATGACAGTAAACTTCATGCATACCATACGATACCCATCATGCGTACCATACCCATCATGAAGCAAGCTTCCAGGTTCCCGGCGTCGACGCAGCGCTTCAAGAAGCGGCAGGCGGACTCCGACCATTTCTCGGCCTTGACGGCGAGGGCTCTCGGACTCGCCTCCGACAGAACCTTCGGACGAAGCCCCAGCGAACTGAATCGCTTGTCTCTGCCGCCACCGCAAAAAAGAAGAAGATAAAGATCCGATTTTTATCGAATCAAAACGCCGAAAGATTGGATTTTTCCTTGAACAAACCAAACAGAGAGCAAAGAAGACGAAGACACATACGTGCACAGGGCGCTCATGAGATCAGAAGGGCAGGTCGCGGAGGAGCTGAGCTTGGCGAGGATGCAGACGACGAGATCATCATGCAGCTGGTCGAAATAGTTCTTCAACACCGGTTCCGGCGCCGGCGCCGGCGCCACCTCCTCCAGCTGTGGCATCTCCTCGCCGACCTCCGCCTCCTCCCTCATCCTCTTCATCTCTCGCGCCGCTTCGTCTTACCGACGGCCTCTTCAAGAGCGGCAAGAGGACGCAGGAGGGAGAAGGAAGGAGCAGTGGAAGGATTCCTGTAGGAGGAGACGTTGGGGGTGCATTTATAGCGCTCAGCAACACTCTTCTTCGTAGCTTATTTACTATTCTACCCCTGCGGTTACAATTAGTTTTCTTTGATCTTTACAAAAATCTCCTTGCTAATAATTCAGATACATTTTTTTTTCCTTTTTTTTATTCTTTTTTATATAATCAGATGATGTTGTCTAAAAAAAGATATATTTATTCATCTAATTAGTTCTTAATTTTTTTTACATTGCAACTTTTCTGTAGATAAGTTATAAATTGTTTTCTACATAAAAAGATATAACAAAAGAAGCCTTAATAGAGTGCATATGTATTGTATTATATTTTTATTATATAACATTTATGATCTTTGTTTCATACTTTATATTGTTCTATTTACATGTTCATTGGATTGATGGAAGATCGAACCATATTGATCTGAAGATGGTTAGGTCCGGGTTGGAAAAAATAGGACCTAATCAAACATGATTCATTTTCATTGTTTGTATTTTATAAAAATATTAGCTAGTTCATGACCATTTATTTTTTAAATTATTTATCTAAAAAAAATATTTATTAACTATGAAATGTTAGAATTGATTTATGCTCAATGATATGGTTAAATGTTATTGTTTAAATTAGTAGTGTTTCATGTTATATATCTCTAATTAACTTATAATTGTCTTGATAAAAAATAAATTATATACGATACTCACATCACTTTATGTGGTTGTTGACTATCTACCTGCACGTTTGTATCTAGAAAAGACGTATTCGTCTATCTTACTTATTAATTATTATAATAAATGCTGTATGAAAAAGGAAAAAAATGTTATAAATGTGCTACATGTATACTGCATGTCTTACCTTTTTCGGTTAAAAATTGAGGTTTGTGAATCTAATATTCGATTCACGCACTAAGAATTAATTTTTAAAATGAAAATACTATTGTTATTGAGGATGATGATGATGATAATGATTTTAAATATATATGATTAAGAGTTCATGTTTGAATTTACATAATCATGTTACATTCTATCTCGAATTAATTTTTAATTATTTTAGCAAAAAAATAGATAAAGTATTTAATTCATAAAATACTTAATCGATGAATAAAATACTTTTGAAATATGAAATGTTATAGTTGTTTTTTACCCTACATAACAATGATGCATTGTCCATACTGATGTCATAATTTATTCAACAAAATAATTAAATTTGATAAGATGATTGTATTACTTTATGTAGTTTTCTACAATCTATTTTTTATTATCGATTGAAAAAATCTTGAGTTTTTCTTGAAAAGACGTATTCAATTATCTTACTTATCGTGATTAATGAAGTACGAAAAAGGAAACTATGTCATAAATTCACCACCTATTACATGTGACTTTATTGTGGTTGTAACATTTTTCTATAACAAACGAGGTTCATGAGTCGTGAACCTAATATTCGATTCACGCAAAAGGTATTTCTTTATAATGAATAATTGATGATGACGATGATGATGATTATAAATCTAATGATATGATAAAGTGTTAATATTTAAATTTACATAATAATGTTACATTCTATCGCAAATTAATTTTAATTATTTCAGCAACAAAAATTAATTATGTAAGGTATTAATTCATATAAATAATTAATTGATGAAGAAAATATTTTACAAATATGAAATATTGCAATTGTTTTTTACCCTACATAACAATACTAATTATCCATAATGTGGTCATAAATGATTTAACAAAATAATTAAATTTGGTAAGATGATTATATAACTTTATGTAGTTCTCTACAATGTATATTTGGTTGTCGATTGAAAAAGTCTTGAGCTTATCTTGAAAAGATGTATTCGACTATTTTAGTTATCTCTGCAACGTTTTTTTACAATGAATTATTATTCTTATTATTAATGATAATGATGATGATTTTAAATTTAATGATATGACTAAGTGTTCATGTTTGACCTTACATAATAATGTCACATTCTATCTTGAATTAATTCTAATTATTTCGGCAAAAAAATAGTTAGGTAAGCTATTTAATTCACATAAATATTTAATTGATGAACAAAATATATTTGAAATATGAAATGTTACGATTGTTTTTTTTTACCCTACATAACAATGCTACATTTCCATAACGAGGTAATAATTTCTTCAACGAAATAATTAAATTTGGTAAGATGATTGTATTACTTTATGTAGTTCTCTGCAATTTGTCCTTGGTTGTCGATTGAAAAAAAACTATTAAATTAGATATGCTACCAATAATTATAAAAGTTTAAGGCGGTAGGAAGAATATAACATCTTTATATTTATATTCTTAACACTCCCCTTCATGTATGAGTCGCTGATAATTTTTGGTCTAGCCTAAAGTCTAACTCGTGAACAACTAAGAGAAGAAATTAATATTTTTAATACGAGCAACAAAATTAGAACTCATGATCTTTAGCTCTGATACCATGTTAAATTAGATGTTTTACCAACAATCTTAAAAATTTAATTTCATAGGAAGAAAAACATCTTTATGTTTATATTCTTAACTAAAAAAATGAGTTTATCTTAAAAAGACATATTCGGCTATCTTATTATCGTGATTAATGAAAGTACGAAAAAGAAAAAAATGTCATAAATGTGCCACATGCAACTTACATATGACTTCATTGTTGTTGTAAGATTTTTCTATATCAAACAAGGTTCATGAGTCTTCTGAACCTAATATTCGATTCACGCACAAAGTGTTTTTTTTTGCAATGAATTAGTAGTATTACTATTATTATTGTTGATTAAATCTAATGATATGATTAAGTGTGCATGTTTGAATTTACATAATAATGTTATATTCTATATCAAATTAATTTTAATTATTTCAACAAAAAAATAATTAGGTAAGACATTTAATTATATAAATCTTTTAGTTGATGAATAAAATATTTTTGAAGTATGAAATGTTACAATTACTTTTTACCAGTGTAACAATTCTACATTATCCATGAGGTCATAATGTGTTCAACAAAATAATTAAATTTGGTAAGATGATTGTATTACTTGATGTAATTCTCTACCATCTATCTTCTATTGCCTGTTGAAAAAGTCTTGAGTTTATCTTGAAAAGATGTATTTGACTATCTTACTTATCGTGATTAATGAAGTATGAAAAGAAGAATATATCATAAATGCACCTAGGGGTGTTCACCCGACGATATGCATCGATCCAATCTCAATTGGATTGGATCATATCGTTAGTCATATCAAACCCGAGCCGACCTGATTCCCAATAGGTCGGATATGAATTTTAATTTTTTTAACCTGATCAATTCAAAATAACTTGATGACATGAACTTTTTTTATATTTTTTATTAAATTTGAACCAAGTTGTTCTTAATAAGAATTTTGTATTACTTTAAAATTATAATATATTAAAATTTTAACTTTATATTCTTTAAAAGTATTACAAACATTAAAAAATATATTTCTTTCTTTTTTAAAGATATAATTAATCTTAAATGTTATAAAAAAATATATAAAAAATTTCGAGGTAAAACCGATGATCCAATTTAATTCAATCCGACTCAATGAAGATCGAGTTGGATCGAATTCAATGACTTATTTGTCATCAACCTACCAACCCAATCCGAACAAAATCAGTTGGGTTGGGTCGGGTCAAACCTGACGCGTGAACATCCAACCCGATTGATATAAGAAAAGCTAATTTAAAAAACTAATTATAATTATAATTTAAAAATTAATCCGATGTGTCGGATTTGAGATTGAACACCCAACCTCGTTGAGTATTTAAGTTATTTAGTTTTTTTTCTATAGTATTTTACTTGTAAAATTCAATGTTATGAATGCACAACATTAATCTTAGCATTTTCTTAAACTTGTCTTTTTCATAATGTTATTATAAACTAAGTATTGATATTTAATAAAATAGGAAACTCTGCAATTAAAAGAGAAGGAAAGTGTAATAAAATATTCATAAATTCAGAAGCATCAGTAAAAATGTTTTCCTTTATAAAATTCCTGGAATATTAGTGTTATATTTGATCATTCATTCAATTATATCCTATGTTGTTTAATTGAAAAAATGTCATGTCAAGTCATCTCCTAACGAAAGTTTGTTGTTTTAGGTTGCAAAATCTAATATTATTAAATATCAGATCAAATAATGATTTTGATTGATTAAATGACCATGGAAAAATTAATATTATAAAAAAAATTGAAAATGGCTTCGCCCGGACTCGAACCGGAGACCTTCAGTGTGTTAGACTGACGTGATAACCAACTACACCACGAAACCATTTGTTGAGCGATAAAAGACCGTCTTATAAGAAAAATTGATGACAGAACAATTTTTATTAACCAATAATATTTTATAAATTATCGATGATATCACATTATAGTATTTGGTAGGTATTAGTAACATAAATTATAATTTAAATTATTAAATAAAAAAATATTAAAATACTCTAGAAAATGTTGAATTTTAATCATATACCCTTTTATATAAATAAAAGGGTATAAGTTAAAAAATTGAGTTTGGATAAAATATATAAGATTTATAGTCTATAAAATAATTTTAAGAAATTTAGATGTTAAATAATAATATATTTTAATAAAAAATAAATATTTTAAAAATTCGGTTGAACGAACAAATATGTTAAAATGCATATCATCCTATTGGTAATCTAGAAAGACACATCTAATGAATGCTATCTTGATTATCAGTAAAATGATAATTTATATTATTTGAGAAGTAAAAATCATCGGTAATGTATTATACCCAAGCACGATAACATGTTGAATCCTAAAAAATTTAATTTAAATAATCGATAATTCAAATAGTTTTTCTTGTACCAAACGATCCTAAATGACTACGGAAGTGGATTCAACAAGGTGTTTGACTAAGTTGATAAACTCTGGTCAGTTAATAAATGGGGATAATAATTGTGTAGATATATTGCAGACTTAAGATTCACGATGATCCATAGAACTTTAAAGTATATTTTTATCAAACAAGGTGCCCATGATATTATAAGAGTTGAGGATAAATAAATGGATGTTTGAACTCCTACAAAGACCAGAATATACAGAGGTCTATGAGGCAAGCAGCATATGCTGATGGGGATTGTTTTAACATAATTTACAATTAATGAGGAACAAAAAGTTGTCAGTGTGATTACCTGAGAACAACTATTATTTCGCTAATAATACCAAAATAATCTATCATCTGCCATGTATAGTTCATGAACCCAACATATTTGGGTAAGTCATAAACCAATGTACGTCATCCTCCAAGTTGTTTACCGTCGCTTGCCATGTATAGTCATGCATCTCATCTTAGCTAGCTCTTCACTCATTTATTATTTTTTTAATATTTTATTACTGTGCCTTGAATTATTATAACATGCATTTAAAATTGTGAAGAAAAAAATTAAGAGAAAAAAATTTGTTAGGGGTAACGCAGGGCTTGGGCCATTATGCTCAAGTTCGTAGCCTGCCACTGATTCTCGTGGGAGTACAGAGGACGAAGTCACCGCGGTATTAGAGTTTTATGGGTGAATTTTTTTGATGATGGTCTCTTTTTTCAAATAATTTTATCATGTTGAAAATTTATGTATCAATATTTTTTTTATTTTAATTTATCATTTTGATTCTTGATCGATCTTTCGCCTATACTGTCAACACATTTTCACCCGCCCAAGCGCTTCCCATAACTCTAGCCAATATGGACGATCACAGAAAACATGAGTAATTTTTACCGGTAATTCCTTAACTTTACCTCAATATCATATTTGTCCCTCAATTTTATTTTTTAAGAAAATCGTCCTCGAAATTATCTTTTGTAACAAAATGATTCCTCTAACCGGTAATAGCAAGTTATCAAGTCACTTTGCTGATGTGGCTGCTACGTAGATATATAATAATATTTTTTTAAAAAATAATTATATATATATATTATATAAAATAAAAAAGATACATCGAAATTGGCGGGCCCAACTGCCCCCTCGACAGCTCGACCTTTCGGAAGAGAGGGCGGCAAGAGAGAAAGCGATGGCGACAATGATGCTGCTCAGTGCAGCCAAGTTCAAGCCTTCAAAGCGTAAAAAATTCTAAGAGAGAGGGAGACGACGATGCTGCTCCTACTCGTCGCCTCCCGTAGTCAAGTTCACGCCTCCGGATAGATTTTCTCTTCTTTTTCTGAATTCTTCTTTCAAGGGATTTTCCCTTTATTTCGAGAGGTCCGGCGAAGTGCAAAGAAGTGGAGGGCAAAGCAGGATTCCCATTATTTCATCTTATATTTCTTTCTTTTATGATGTTTTTTTTTCTTCTGAATTTTCACTTGAATAAATTCTACTTGATTATTGAAAATGTGTGCCTATGACGCTTAAATAGTGTGGATTACAGAGGCAACCTTTGGAATCAGTGAGTATTTTGCTTGGTGTTCTTTGTTTCAAATTATTGAATCAGAATAATCAATCTCTCTCTAGGAGCAGTAGCAACCCCTTCTCTCTCTCCCTCAAGAAAATGCCGATCCACAATGCATAGATGAAGATCTATAGGCACACAAGCACATCTTACTTCTTTTCCAAAAAATCTCAATAGTAATGACACGAGAATTCAAATCCATGTAGCACCATTGAATCTAAAACATAGGAGTCCCCTGAAAGCTGCCATATTAGTGCAACAAAAAGGCGATCCTTTTACTCGCTGAAGAGGGGGAGGGGGCCGTGAATTATGTGAAAAACGAAAAAGAACAATCAGATAGCAATTAGAAGAAACCTACATTCGATAAAAAAACGATCCAGAAGGAACCTCAAAATCTGTAGCAGGAAGAAGGGGAGAGAGAAAGTGTTCGCCTACGCGATTGGGGTTCCCTGCACGCGTCCGTTACCCATATATAGGCGCCGCTTGCTCGCTGTACTCCGCCCCTGTGACGCGGTTGATCATCCGACGAAATCGCGCGGTCGTTGTGCCGCGTTTGTTCCAACGGCCACACGCAACACCGCGTTGCGTTCAATCCAACAACCTCGACGCCTTCGCGTTTGTTGGTCTGTTGGCATGCGCGATCTTCGTGGACGAGTGATCACATATGGTCACCTCTATAACAAACTCCCACTTGACCAATGTGGTCACTATGTTAGCACTCTCACTATCCGTGAGTAGTCTAACTGGAGATCATATTTTTGAAGTTTCACTGTCCGTGAATACTTCATATTGACTCAGTCGCTCCTAAGTCCCATCAAGCCCACGTGCTTGATGAAAGTACCAACTGCAATTCTATCGTGAGAGAATCAACTAACATATCATTCGTAGGCATGTAGGTAACTGTCACTTCCTTCTTATCAACTATATCATGAATATAGTGATATTAAATCTCAATGTGTTTTCCTTTTAAACTATTGGCTCCACTGTGTATCAAACTTATCGCAGCTTGATTATCACAATACATAGGTAATAGTCCTCTGACCAGATCGAGCTCTAGTTCTAAAAGAAACGTCTGAGCCATACACAATGGGTGGCTGCTATACTACAAGCAACATACTCAGCCTCCTGTGTGTGTCTAGCCACACATCCATGTTTCTTGCTTCCCCAAGAAATGGCTGCACCACCCAAAAGGAACAAGTGACCTGATGTAAACTTGCGATCGTCTATATCACCACCGAAGTTTGCATCCAAATACCCTACTGCCTCAAGTGTATCAGCCTGCTATGTTAATCTCATTTGTACCGTGCCCTTGAGATATCGCAATATCCTCTTAATGGCTTCCTAGTGAGTCTTTCCAGGATTACTTTGAAATTTGCTAACTAGGCTTACCACGTAAGCCAAATCGGGTCTCGTACAGAGCATCACATACATTAGACTGCCCACCGCTTCTGCATAAAGCTCACCCAAAGGTTCTTGCCCTGCATTGAGATACTGACTTTTATTCAGTCTTTTCCCAACTACTAGCAGTGTCGATGCATGACTGCTATTCTGCATCCCGAACCTCCTCAGTACCTTATTAATGTATTGTTCATGACTTAAACTCAAACTTCTTGAGTTTTTGTCACGACTGATTTAAATGGCCAGTACATAGGAGGCCTCACCCATGTCTGTCATTTCAAATCGTTTGCTCAATTTATCTTTAATTTCATTGAGCATCTCTATATCATTAACGACAAGCAGTATGTCATCTACATATAGTGACAATATCACAAAACTGCTCTTACTCTTTTTGATGTAGACACAATGATCTAATTTGTTCGTCCTGAAACCAAATTGAATTATCGTATCATGAAATTTCAAATACCATTGCCTAAACGATTGCTTCAAGCCATACAATGATTTTCGTAGTTTATATACTTTATCCTCCTGACCTTTAACCTGAAACCCTTCAGGTTGTCGCATATATACGTCTTCAGACAGGTCTCCATTTAGGAACGCTGGCTTGACATCCATTTGGAACAGTTCCAAATCAATATGTGCCACTATGGCTAAAATCGTCATAATCGACGTAAACTTAGCCACTGGAGAATAAGTCTCCTGAAAATCAATCTCGGCTTCTTGAGTATAACCCTTAGCCACCAATCTTGCTTTGTGCCTATCAAGAGAATTGTCAGCACGATACTTTCTCTTGAATACTCATTTGCACCCAATAGATTGCCTTCCTTTCAGCAAATCACATAATGCCCACACTTCGTTGTTGTGAATCGAGTTCAATTCTGCTTTCATGGCGGACGCCCATGACTCCGATTCACTAGAAGCCATCGCTTCTTT
>LTAE01001257.1:13333-58991 GCA_001647135.1 Pontederia paniculata | reverse complement strand
CCCCCTCTTGGTGCCATCTAGATCCTACATATATATTCTCCATTATTCGGCATTAGTCTCCTTTTTTATTTATGTCTTTTGCCCAAAGGATCTCAAGGAGAAGAATCATTGCAGAGGAATGACAAGAACACGTGACGAATACCAGGACAACAAGCTTATAGGCTATAATGTGTGTATCGTGGCGGATCACAAGTAGATCTATCATTCTCATAGATGATCATGTATAATTTATTCATGTCTTACTGTGAGGTTTTCAAAGCTCTCCACATGAAATCGTAGAAAAACTATCATGTTCTAAGGTTTTTGATTCTCTTAAGATATTGTTACTATTGATTGATTTTCCATTATATTAATAGAAATCTCATTGGATCTACATCCTTATTCATGTTCTAATCAGATCTATGTTTCTTGATCATTTCCTGATTCTATATTCGTCTAAATTTATATTCTTGTGGTGCCCTAAAAATGTCAATTAATTGAGATCGATCGATCTAAAGATTTTATCATCATATTGTTGGATACTTAAAGAGTATAATTGTTAGGAAAACTAGTGTTAATTCATCTGTTGGAGACCCTAGACTATAGTATTGACATCCAGATGTAAAATATGTGAAAACTAGACAAGTTCTAGATGAAAAAAATCGAATCATCATCAAAACAGACCCCGATCACGACCGTGACACTGGAGTCACAACCCGTGATGAAACGAATGCACAATAACATGTATACAACCACGACCGTGATACCCATGTTATGACCCATGATGATGAAATTCACGATCATGACACCGTGGTCACGACCCGTGACATTAAGTCCAGGCAATAATCAACGTTCGACCTCAACCGTGATAGCAGAATCACGGTTGTGACGTTGAAGTCCACGGTCGTGACACCATAGTCATGGCCCGTGACCCTACGGTCACGGTCGTGACGCTATAGTCACGATCCGTGACTGTATGCATGTACCACCATAATGTGGCTAAGGCCGTGATGATTGAGTCACGGTCGTGAACCCTACACGATCGTGTTGCCAAGTCATACACAACTTACAGCCTATGATACCCATGCAACGGCCCGTAACCACCAACCTGTGAAGAATCATGTTCGACCATGGTCGTGATACCCACGTCACCGACCACGACGAGCATAATTAAACTTCCAATCACGACAATGACTATGAAAAATTGAAGAGACCCTGTCGGGTCACGGGACGTGACGCTTGTGTCACGGCCCGTGACACTTGATGTCACGACCGTGAACAGAAGTCATGGCCCGTGACTTATTGACATTGAGTCATTTTCCTTCCCATTCCATACCATTTATAATATAAATAATTTTGTAGAAAATTCTTATTGTCAACACTATTTATATTATACTATTTGATGTTATGCTAAGGACATATATTAGATATCATGTAAGGGTAACAAAACTAAAGATTATGATTATCATGTGTACCGTTGGGAGCTATCATTATTTATTGTTTCATATCGTTAGGGGCTGGTGGTCTAGATCTAGCTTCCCCACTTTGCTCCTGTTACTTGGAGAGCTCCCCTCTTTGTAACAAAGAGGATACTCGAGCATCCTCCTCAGATGTTGGGCATATTTCTGTCACGGCTGATACCCCCGCTGACCTTATTATCTATTATCATGGTAACTCAGGATAAACATTGTACCAAATCGTTTGAGCTTTGTATTGTTGGCTTCATTATGAGCTCTGTACCAAATGAATATAAAGGCACTAATAAAGTCACTAATGGAACAAATTTAACCTAAACACTTATATATCACCTAGACTATTGTATTATTGTGAAATTAGAAATTGCTTGTAAAATGAGCCACCCACAGATTTGGTAAAAGATAATAGAGAGAGTGTATCATATAGAATTTGTATCTTGTATCATCCATCATATTATATCGAAAGCCCTTTTATTATATCGAAATAATGATACAAGTGTTTCATATTGCCTCTATTGTATAAGTGCTCCATATTGTCCCCATTATTCAAGTGATTCTTATGATTTCTATTGTTAAAGAAAAAAAAGAATATTATGGTCTTGGAGTGTTACTCCTTATTGGTTGGCCTTATCAGATCAGACGTAAAAGATATTGCCTTTATTGGATTTGGTAAAAGATAATAGAGAGTGTATCATATAGGATTTGTATCTTGTATCATCCATCATATTATATCGAAAACCTTTTTATTATATTGAAACAATGATACAAGTGTTTCATATTGCCTCTATTGTACAAGTGCTTCATATTGTTCCCATTGTTCAAGTGCTTCTTATGATTTCTATTGTTAAAGAAAGAAAAAATATTGTGGCCTTGGAGTGTTACTCGTTATTGGTTGGCCTTATCAGATCAGATGTAAAGTGAAATCATTGTTGACCTTTGGAATATAATTCCTTATCATTTGATTATATTGTTCAAAGCATGTTATTGAAGCTATATTATTATTGTTGATTCTTGAAAGTTTATTCTTTATTGTTTGGCCTTACATGATCGATTTTAATGATTGTACACTTGGCCCTTGAATTCATTTTCTTTATGATTGACCTTATTATTTTAAAGAACGTTATATTATTGGAGCGTTTTTAACTTTATATCGAAATTGATGTATCACCTTATGGTTTGCACCATATGAGCATATCTTATTAATATTCCATCATATTAATATCATATTTCCATCCTACTGAAATTGACCAGTCTTACCATTGTTCCTTATCATCTTTTCCTTTATTTAGTCTTGGGAATTACCCCTAACCATTTGAGATCGTCCTTTAATGAATAGTCTTATTATTAAAGAGAATGTATCAGATTGGATCATCCCTTAATCATTGTCCAAATTAATATTGTCTCACACTAAGATAAATCAAACAACGATATTATTGAATTGTATTGTCTTGAAGCCATTTGATTTACATTAATGACTCTTTTGTACCACTATATTATTCCATATTAGCATCGAATTACCATCGTGATTTTTATCGCTATATTCATTTTATTTTCTATCTACTTGTACCTTACGCACTGGGCGTAAAAGCTCATGAGATATCATTTTCTCTGTACTGATCCTGCAGGCACTTAGGTATTGTAGTAGATGACTATGTTGGTGCTACTAGTGGCAACAAATTGCTCGTGATAATATTGATGCTATGCATCTTTCATGGTCTTAGTGTCATTATAATTGATTTTAGAAATGTCGTAACAATCCCTGAAGCCATTAAATTTATGATACTAATTATATTATTTCAGACTTCTGCATTACCTTACTTGGATATTCATCTTGTATTCATCAAAGTCTTTTGCTTTTATGCTATTTTTATGACTGGTCAACATAGTCAAATATTTGATCAATAAATTGTATCATCGTAGCATCTCCGAATCCATGTTCTGCCATGTGACGGGGTGTGAGTTTGGGAGCGTTATAATGGAATTTCAAAAGAAACTTGGATTATCTATGCAAAAGATTTGATATGTGCATCCCTAATAGCACCTCATTTGTTCTTTTTATGGCATAGATTGTTCAGATGAACAACGCTCACTACTTTTAATTATTGTCAATGATTACTCTTGTTATTCGTGGTTGTACCTACTGATAAATAAATCATATGTACGCAAAATATTTCCTCTATTTCACCGTTTTGTCGAGAGACAATTAAATTGCAAACCCAATGCCTCCAAATCGATCATTGTGGATAGTTCATCTCTTTACGCTCCTACCTACAGTCCCACAACATTACACATCGATTGACATGTGCTCAAAGTCATGAACAAAACGAAAGTGTCGAGAAAAAAAAAATGCATGTTGTTGAAACTTAGCTTTGTTAATACATGCTCATCTACAACAACGGTTTTGGCATTTCTTCATGGAATCCATTGTTTAGTCAATCAACTGCCTGCCCAATAAAGTTATTCACTCTCGTTCGCCATATTTTTAATTTTGTCAATGGAAAACCGACTACTCTTTCCTGCACGTATTTGGTTGTTTGGTTTATCCTCACACCAGGCCAACCATCATAAGTTCGACATTCGAGCTCTTCTTTGTGTCTTCCTTGACTATCCACCAGACTCCCTCGGCCATCGTTGTTATCATCATGACACTAGGCAAGACATGTCCGCTTTGTTGAGGACACATTCCCATTTTCTCAAGCAATTCAATCTCTCCTAACCACGCAATCACTAGAAAGTTCTTATCTCTCAATTTCTCTACCATTGCCACATGATTCACGCATCTCCTGACCCATCTCCCACCCCTATGCACCATCAACTTCGCCAATGGCCATCCATCAACTATCATCGTCTTGCTTTTCTAAAATCCCTCAACACAACCACATTAACATCGTCCACCTCACCAACAAGCTTCACCTTGACGAATAAGTTATCTCGTTGACCGCTTGCCATGGAAGCCGAAGACAAAGCACTAGTTAACGGTGGGCACTTGGACACTTGTCCCACGCCATCCTTCCATGAATATTATTGGTTGCAGATGGATTTATCGAACCAAACTTAAAGCTGACGGCGATCTCGACAAGCACAAGGCATGCTCGTTGCAAAGGGATTTCACCAAACTCCGAGCGTCGGCTAACATGAGACCTACAACTATTCGGATAATTCTCTCCCTTGCTCTCTCGCAACACTGGTCCTTGCATCAACTAGATGTCAACGCCTTTCTTCATGGAGATCTCACCGAAACAATATATATGGAGCAACCCCAAGGTTTTAGAGATTCAACTCGCCCATCACATGTTTGCCGCTTAAACAAATTATTGTATGGTTTAAAGCAGGCACCGAGAGCCTAGTTTCACACCCTTAGCATTGCACTCCATCATTTTGTGTTTCAAAGATCAACCACTGATCTCTTTTCATCTACCTGACTCCATCGGGTGTTGCTTACCTTCTTGTTTATGTTGATGATATAATCTTAGTAGGATCTTCACGTGCTTTATTGGTCTCCATCACCACATTCCTGCATTCTAAATTTGTGCTTTGAGGCCTTGGCGAACTACATGTTTTCCTTGGTGTTGAAGTACTCAAGACCCCTTTAGGCTTTGTTCTCTGTCACCAGCAATATATCAAAAAGATTCTCACAAAAGTTGCAATGAATGAAGCTGAACCTGTGGCAATGCCTATTGCTCCCAACACCAAGCTTGTACCGTCCTCGACACTCTATTTTAATCCTATTCTCTACAAACAATTTGTAGCGTGTTTCAATATCTCACTATTACACGACCTTGATATCGCATACTCAGTTTGCTCTGTCAGTCAGTTCATGCATGCACCTTCTCTTGAGCATTGGCAATGCGTAAAGCGCATTCTGTGATATTTAAAGGGCACAACTACCATGACCTCCACTTCACTGCCGCACCAAATTCTCAGCTCCAAGCCTTCACTGATGTTGATTGGGCAAGCAACCATGATTGTAAATCTGTGGGTGACTATGTGATCTATCACCACTCCAATTCAATTATGGTTAGCCAAAAAGCAACGCAATGTATCACGCTCTTCGACGGAATCCGAGTATAAGGCTCTCGCTAATACAACAACTGAATTAATTTAGCTTCAGTCTCTGCTCACTGAACTCGACCAATCTCTATCCTCTTCACCGATTCTTTGGTGTGACAACATTGACGCCACTTACCTAGCTGCTAATCCTATATTCATGCTAGGACAAAGCACGTGGAAATTGACTTTCACTTTACGTGATAAATCACCAAATGTCGTTTACAAGTACGTTACATATCTACCAAGGATTTGATCGTTGATATCATGACTGAACCACTTACTAGGGTGAGGTTCCAATTCTTACTGGACAAGCTACGGCTTAGTTCATGACCTCCCTACGCTTGAGGGGATGTTGGAACGAGTCTTCTGCATAATTGCACACCAATTCTCATCCTCAGCTCCTACTCATTCTCTTACTAGTGTGTCAAGTGCATAACTACCTGCACTATATAACCAATTGTACCCTTAGCTATTACATTATCTGAGTTGATAAGTTATATTGCAAACTTTGTGAATCTTTACTAGTGCCCGACACTTGTGTAAACTATGTTGGAAACAAAGTTTTCCTCCCTGTTTAACGACTGCATCAAACTATGGGATTAAATTAGAAGCGTGGGGCCAACCCAAAACGCTGGTCATCAGCTCACATAAAAAGCTTGGTGACCAAAAGTTGGAGCAAAATGGCCCTGTTGCCAAACAGGGCCGTAACCTGCTTTTGACACGCACTGTAAAAAATCTAGAAAATATTGAGAATGCTTATGAAACAAGTTCCTTGATTTAAGAGGACAGAGGATTTTGGCTTTGCCCGGAGAAAAAAAAAACACGAAGCAATATTTAGAGGCATTCTCTGAACAGGCATTGCATATAGATGGTCAAAGTAGTCTTATACAAGTCGGAAATCTAGCCGCTGAAGTTTCATTTAGATGGTTAAAAGAATAGTCACAGGAGTAGGTTTCTTTGTGTATTAAATTCTCTCTACTAATTGCGTTTTGACAAGGAAAAAATAAGCCTCAGCACAGTTTGCATTTCATGCATCAGACCATGGTGATGTGCTAGTCATAAAAAAATAACACCTCCTTAGAATACGTGTTTGTGAAACAAGATAAAGCAAGAGGCAAAGCAAGTTACAGATAAATTCCATAAGCACATTTTCAAATGGAATTGGAGCATCCACAAAAACAAGGCATTTTTAGAGGACTAAAGCTACCAGCATTCAAATTCATAGGAATCTGAAGATGCAATGCTAGTAGCAGGAAAAAAATCCTGTGTAAGCATAAATCAATAAATTACAATCTCAATTTTCTGTCTCAAGAAATCAGCTGCTTTTTTGTGTGGGTTTCACTGGTGCCATTGGTGGTGGCAGTGTCCCGAAGACAATGTCCCAGAGTGATGAAGTTATCCCAAACCCTCTGGTTTGAAGTCTGTAATGATGATTCAGATGATACCTCTGGCATAAACAAATTGTATAATTAGATTTCAGAACCCTAAAAATGGAGTAAAGAAAAACTTACAAAGCAACTTCTTAACCTCATGATCTCACCTTCAGATTCTTAGCTTGACCTTTAGATGGTTGCCCATGGTGAAGGTAATAGTGAGTGCAATCATATATAACATATCCTAGCAAACCACCTCCAAATAAAGCCGGACTAGTAGTCGGAGTTGCTAATACCTTGAACAGAAACCAGACCTGGAAAAAAAAAGCACAAGTTACAATTTATGTTGCGACACGAAAACCATTTAGATAGCATAATTCAGCAGATCAGAAGCATATTCTTATTGATCTCATATGCCTAAAGCAACTGCTGGATTACCGGCACACATAAAATAGCTGTGGCAGCTGGGGGAAAGACAAGGCGCAATCCATCCATTGGGTGCTTGTGATGGCAACCATGAATAAGGTAATGTGCAGTGTTTGCCCTGCAGCATTGTAGAAGTGATGAGTAATTCGGGTTACACCTTAAGAGATCCAAAAGCTAAACATCTCAGAGCTGTAAGCAAAGATTATTTGTGCAAACAGCCACCTACCAGTAGCTTGTAGTTTTCATATGGAAAAGGAACCTATGTATAGTATACTCCATCAAGGTCCACAAGAGCAATCCGGCCGCCACCATCAAGGCCGCCACAGAGGGTGCAGTGCCCATTTGAACAGACATAAGCACACACCAACTAACAACGGGCAACCAGACAAGCGGAACCACCCACCACACGGTTCGGGTGAAGAACTGATCATATTGGTAAATTTGTTGTACATTAAGTACATTGCACCAGGAGTGTAGAATATATATATATATATATGATGCAACTGAGCTTAAAATTGATTTAAAATGTTACCTCCAAGATGTTGCTTGCAAAGAATCTTGGACCTTCTTTGCTAACAATTGGCTGGTGAACCCATTCCTCATAAGCTTCCCCAAGATGGCCAACCTTATGGACATTTACAAGAGGATAACCATTAGTAAATAATTGGATACCAATTATTTTTTTTACTAGTTGCAA
Source organism: Pontederia paniculata (assembly GCA_001647135.1). Classification (NCBI taxonomy): domain Eukaryota; kingdom Viridiplantae; phylum Streptophyta; class Magnoliopsida; order Commelinales; family Pontederiaceae; genus Pontederia; species Pontederia paniculata. The sequence continues at coordinate 50,991 of LTAE01001257.1, read as the reverse complement.
ATGTAGTAACCTTTCAGAAAATGAAACAGATATCATCCTATAAAATCGAACAAATTTTCGAGGCACTATGTATAGTAGTTTTCAACTCTGGTTCTTTGAAAAAAAATATTCTTAGCTGACAAAGTTGAATGCCAACAAAGTTCAGGAGAATAATAATTATAATAACAGTATTACTTATTTTTATCTATTGGCAATATCAGAATGAGCGTCAGAAAGAAAAAAAAACCTAGAACAATCAGCAAATCTTGTTCCATACCTGAAATACAAGAGGTTTATTCAAATCGACTGCGAATTCCATTGCAACCATTGTGGCGCTATTGACAGTGCTGTCAGGAAATAAAAATGAAAAATTGTTATGCAGAATAACCAGAGCCTCCCGAAGATCCAAAGAAAATGTGAAAAATATCATAATTGTATCAAATATATAGAAACTAATTTTATTTGGATGCACTACTTATTGACCATGATGTCATGTAAGAGAATAGCACATGAAGATCGTTCAGAAACAACAGTTTGATCATGGATCTTTATCATTAACAACCAATTGCAATGGCACATAGCCCCACAGCTTATTAGCTAACAGAGCATGCCATGTTTTTTTTTTAATATGATTTCTTGCCATTACAGTTTGTTAGGAACTGCATATTCATTTCTTGTTGGAATTGGAATCTTTAAAAATACATTTGCTATGAAAAGAAGAGTAAAAAATTTGTGCAAAGTATTGCAGAGAAAAATCCAGTCTTTCTCTGTTATAGCAAAAAAGAAAAATATATAACAAAATATTTGTACACATGATCATCTCAAAACAAACTGCATTGTGAACGAGCTTAAAAAATAAGAAAAAAAACTCATTTTCACAACCAAATAAAAATGCAAAATTAATTGCGGACTTATGCAAAATGCATGCGAGGAGAGTACCTTAGAAAAAAACTCGTAGCTCCTCCTCGATCGTCTCCTGTTCTTTATTATTTCTCTTGGAGACGGAGGAGGAGATGAACAATTTTTTTTCTTTTTTTATGTTTTATTGATTTCACTTTTTTTGTGTTTTTTTCATTGTTGGAATGAGTTTGGGGAGATATAAATATGTTGCATCCTTTGAGTGCCCTCCAAAAATTTCTGTGGTGGTGGCTGGTGGTTGAATGTTGACCATTCGTTATCCGCCAAAGTATGCAGACGGACCGCTCCGCTTCTCTCCTTTCAACGGAAAGCGCCCTTGCACATATTTAACTCAATTTAGGTTGTCTGGTTAATGATTGGTCAACGTAAGGATAGCAACATGAGGTAAGCTCTAAATATTACATCTTAAACTTTATATGGCAGCATGTGGAGCACATTTTTAATATAATACATATAATTTATTTATCCATTAAATAAAAAATACGCTACATATTTTTTTTTCTCATATTTCTTATATTTATATAAAATTATTGCTTAGATGGCATTTTCAAATATATATCCTTCCACCAAATTATTTATCACTTTTTTTATCTGTTGTCTTGTTTTTTCACTTCCAACAATTAATTAGAGTGCTATACAACTAATTTATTTTATGAATTTAATAAAAATGAATTCTACTTAAATAAGACATATTGTCTTTCTTATGTTAAATTTAAAATGTGAGATTAAAAAATAAGTTAAAAATATAATTTTTAAATATAATTATTTTTTAATCGCATATTTTAAATTCAACCACTTTATATATATAATATAATATAATATAATAAATACATATAATATAACTGGTGCATTTAAGTCGGCGTGAAACCATCTTTTTCCTTTATTTCTTTTCTTATTCTTTAAGGTTTTCTTAAATTGCTTATCATTGCTTAACACTTAAATATTTATGTTAAATTAATGTCATTAGGTTAATAAATCTTAGTTATTACTGATATCAATACTAATATCATGACCTTTCATTTTTCTAACTCTCATTCACAAAGAATTGATATCAATATTAACATCCTGACCTTTATTTTTCTAAATGTAATCCATAAATATTTTTTATATAGATTATTGACGTCTAAACTTTAACATATTTTATATAATAACTTCTAACGAAAATAATCATCACTGTCACACAAAAAACACACATTAAATTTAAGAATATATATACACAGTCAATAATAAACGTGCTAAAAAATTGTCCTTAATATATATATATATATATATATATATATATATATATATATATATTATTGTTATTTTTTCTCTTCAATATTAGTGACATAATGCAACAAATTATTATCACTTATTATTCATGTATTGATGATGTTGATTTCACTTTATTATGACTTGTTAGATTATTCAACCGTCTGATCAACTGATTTTTATTTTTCGTCTGTTTTTGTGTTACACATTTGATATAATGGAGTGGGTCAAAATTGTGGCAATTTCATTGTTAAATATTAGAATCATTCTCAGCCCATCTTTTCCTTTTCCCTTTATTTTTTAAGGTTTTTTTACTTATCTTTTCATAACTCCATTATTGTTTATAGTTAATATCATATATATTAAATATAATGCCATATCAGTTAGTAAATTTTAATTATTATTTATATCAATACTATTATCACGAAATTTCATTTTTTTAACTCGCATCCATAAATAGTTGATATTAACAAACGTTTTATTTCCTAACTGTAATTCATAAATATATTTATATAGATTATTGACGTCGGCATAACAACTATTGGTTAAAGAATTCACATTTAATTTATATACAGATATACACGCAAAATATCATGCTAAAGTATTATCCTTAAAATATTTTTTCCCTATAAATAATTGTTATTTTTTTTTATTTTCAATAACATTATTTAACAAATTATTAGTAATTTATTATTCATGTATTAATGAGATTGACTTCATTTTATTATTTGCTATATTCTTCAACTGTTTTAATTAATTAATTTTTATTTTTCGACCACTTTTGTGTTATGCATTTGATTGCTGAATCAAAATTGTGGCAGTTTCTTAAATATTAATGAAATAATAAGAAGTCATAAAATCATTTTTTTCTGTCCGAGGTTTAGGATCCATCAAGATTATTAATATCCGACTATTCCAATGTTGGAGATAATCTTTTTTACTCCCGAACTCCCATATAAACTAGTGGGTATAATTTCTATATATTTGCTTCACATGATGAAATGTTTTTCCATTTTAATTACATGAATGGGCACAAAAAGTTAACAAAGTTCAGTGCAAGTTTTTAGTGTTGTTATAATGTATGAATTCTTCTTTTTAATAGATAAAATGTTTCCGATCGTGTTTTCTACGCCGTCCAATTTTAAAGTTTTTGCATATAAACAAATTTCCTCTTCTACTTTCTCAACTTCGATTAGTTTTGCTTAACTAAACTTTATTTTTTTCCTTCAATTTTCGCCTATTTAACCACATGTACAATAATTCTATTACATCTTGCAAGGTCTACGCAGTTTTATTTACTTCCACAAGTTAATTTTTTATTTTTCTTCGGAAATTTACGAAATTTACAATTATTCTTTCGTTCATTTTATGTATTCTCTTTTTTTCTATATGATATTGATATGCATAGCCACCATTTACTGAATGATATTTTCCCACCAAATATCAGTTTTTTTTTCAAATTCTAATGATTGATTGCTCTTTTTCAGATTCTAATGATGTGATAATCAAGTTTAATTAGTACAAACAACGCAAAGCTGAGGGACCAAAGAATTAATAGCCTCGAGTTCGAATCTTTGGAGTCATCAATTTAGCTAAAACTTAATTTTTACTCTCGTCCAAGCATCAAATTAGTCAGATGTTAATAACCTATCTATATATATATTATATATATATATATATTATGGCACCGAGCAAATGAAACTATATATGACTTCGAATAATTTAAAATTTTAAAAATTAAGACGGCTCGCTCGTCATTTTTCTTAATAGCTACTGCAACTTCTCGAACTAGATGGGACTAAGATGAAACACCGATGAAAAATTAACATTAAAACATCTGAAATTAGTGCAAAAACTGTGATGGATCAACTGATTTACCCTTCAACCAAACATAATCTGCAAACTGCCTTCGAAGATATAAATTATTTGCATAATTGACATTTCGAATCAAAGTGATATGCAACCCTGTTTGACACTTTGCACATCCAACTTGGAAGGACTAACGAGGAGGCTGCTTGTCTCCTTCGTGATACGGGAAAAATAGATACCAGGGAATGTCAACAAGTCACTACTTTATGTTCGCTACTACGGTGTTGCAAAAGAAACAAAAGAACTTGTCAGCTATTTTGTTCGATCTGTACAAATACCGTGGTCAGGAAAACATAACCAGAAAGTTGTCTAAAAAATCGGAGAACTGTTCCTGGTTCACACTTCCATTCTCTCCAAGCTATTGCTCCGTTTGGCAAGGTTGCAATCTTGAGCTATCGGTAGCTGTACAAAGTTGGACAAGCAAAACCCCAGTATGGCGGATTTCATCAGTGCTCGGTGCAAGCTGTGGCAACATATAAGATGTACTTGAATACAATAGTCATCTATATTCAACTAATCACATTGAAGATGCATAATTCCAAGTGAAACTGGATTAGGATTCTGTGTTGCTAACAAAGAACGGCACAACTGCTTACGAAAGAAAAAGGAACAAATGAAGCTGTAAGTAAAAAATAGACAAATATAATTTATCTTGACACCCAAACATTTCTTTTCATTTTGTTAATTTTCTTAAACTTGTTGCAAGCAAAGATAACTCGGTTTCACTAGGATATGTAAAGTATGTGATGAATGCAATGAGATACCTTTGCAAGCATCTTCACTGACGTATGTGTTAACCTAGAAGCTTTAGACGATTGAAGAACAAAAGGAAGTGAGACTCCGGAGCCCAATATACAAATCCAATAACTGGGCCCGCACGGATGTACTGCAAAATGCAAGGTTTATTTTAAAATTCAGTTCAAAGAATTATCCAAGCAAAGAACCTTGATGCAGTAGTTACTATGTTCCTTAGGTGTCTTTTCGGTCATGGATTTGACATGGTGGCGGAGGTGCACATATAGGCATCCTCTCCTTACCCATCGCCAAATACATTAAAATCATGTGAACACATATCCTACAAAAAATTTAATACCTTCCCATCTAGAATCACAAGTTCGCCATCTACCCAACGAGGATTTTTGAATCCAGGATCAGCAATTCTTCCCTGTCCTTTATATCTTGCAACCTGGAGAACAACCAGCATTAGCTACACAAGACTAACCAAGTGAAAGAATAAGTACTAATAGTAGAAGATGAATAATACCACTCCAAATTCTTCTGGAATGATTCCTTTATGAGGAAGCTGATATCGTTTCCCAACCTTAGCACGAAAAGCAACCTGTTGAAATGAAGGAAAAATATGATATTTTAACATTGGTAAAGATTGCAGATAACATGATGGCATATCCTCCATAAACATGAATTTCAGGTGGTATTACAAATAGGAAACTGATCTGATAAAGTGCATTTACATGAAGAAAATGAGAGAACTAACTTAATATTTTTTGAGGAAAAATTAGTTTAAAGTTTGTTCCATGTGATATAATATCAAAGAAAAATTGAAAAGATTAAAAATGTTCTAAAATAAAAAAGAAATGAAAATTTTGTAAATATGGACTATCAGATTCAGATATCAAAAGCTGGTATGAATGCAGAGGGAGATTCTTAAAGCCTTGAAAAAATGCAGATGTCACGTATATCAATCACAGTATTTGATGATAAACCGTCCAAATTAACAAAGAAGCAAATCACCTGACCAGCTGGTACTGAAGGATCACCAGTCAACTTAATAGCTTCAACATACTCATAGAATTCTAATTCCACTGGCATTTGTGCATTGTCTTCTTGCCACTGACCAAACTTACGTTTAAGATGGAGAACATTAGAGCTGTACATTCCATGAGTTCCAACGTATAGTCCTGCCATAAAATGGGAAATGAACAAAATAACTGGAAACTGAGAAGAATTAACAAAGAATCTTATCCACCCAATCATATTTAAACTCAAAACACCGAAAACCAAGTTAAAGTTGAATACCACTAAGGGGATCCGATGTTGATGGGACTTCAATGCGGCTAAAACGTGTCACCCCAGTTAAAGAGTGATAATTTTGTTTCTGATTAACGGCGAGATTTATAAGTTCTCCGATGTCTCTAAGTACCTGCATTGAAGTTGGGAAAATTACTTTGAAAATATCCAGGAAATGTGAAAGAAGCTTAACCATTTGTATGGATGAACTATTCTGCATTCTTAGAAATTTTGGTATTTGTTAGATCATGATACAGAAAGAAGTTTATCTGAAAGATAAGCACATCTTTTCCTCTCCAGGGAGAATGAAATTTTGTTGATAGGGGATTCATGCAGGTGCAAGATGAACTGTGATCCAGATTTTGTACCAACTCCCAAAAACCTTAACAGATATACTAACTAAAAAACTTTCTAAAAACAAAATCTATTTCCTTGCATACAAGGTTTATTGTTTAGAAGTAGACCCATTGTCCATATATAGTGTGAATATAATATACCCACAAACATGAAAACAGAATGGTATCTCATGAACACGTTTCAACATATAAATGAGTAGATTTTGGGGATGATAAATATAGTGGACTTAACATACTCACCTGTTATTTCATTTTTTATTGTTGAGTTATAACTTTAAATCATTAAAGTGATTGATATCTTATGATTCTCCACAAACAATGTCATGTTGGTTCCTTGATGCATGATGAAATGTCTGTACTGTCACACATTTCTTTTGTTTATAGAACTGAGATTTGTTTTTCTTTTGAGAAGGCGCAGAACCCTTATATGGCAGCTCAAAATGTAGAAGTTTGTGATTCAACAGAGAGTAGACTTTTTTCTTGACAGTTATCCATCACTTTAGTAGCTTAAAAGTTACAAACTAATGACAAGATAATTAAAAAAATACAGAGATAATATGACTTATTAAGGAACATATGTGAAGTTACAAGTCAAAACCTCTTAACTCACATGAAACACCAGAGACATTCCCGAAATGAACCCAGCTTTTACAAAATGGGAGATGAAAATAAGTTTGCCATTTGAGGATCTCAAGATAGAAAAACTATTTAAGCAGTAGTATTCATGTATAAAGAACATGGGGAAGTAGTCATAAAAAAAGAAATAGGAACGTAAAAACTTGTAATTCATCAGAAACATAAAACTACACTGCAAATTATCTTCTTGTCTTAAAAATGTAAAACTACCTATTCACTAGAGGCAGAAGAATTACTCATAAGTTTCAATACACATGGATGATTGACCCTTACCTTCCAATCATCCTTTTCTTCTTCAAAAAGAAAAGAAACTGTATGGTTGGCATAATACAAGGATAACCTATCAATATTACAAGATAGTCCGAAATGATACATACATGATACAACCAAAGATACCTTAATACTTATGCAGGCTTTTAAACAATTAGTAAAACTTACTTTCATATGTGCCTTCTCTTTACTTGTAATTGTCTTAGAAAGATCAGATATAAGAATATCAGCACTTCTCTGAGATGCAGACATTTTTCTCATACCCTGTACTTTTCTCTCAATGTCATGTTTCTTATCTTTCTCCACAACAAAAGAAAATGACTTGTCCTTTTTCTCTATTCTTGCAGGAACACGAATTAGATTTTCGTGGAGAACATCAGCAGATACTTTTGGTATAAGGGCGCTAATAACAACATTTAGTGACACTTCACTTTTCTCTTCTTGAGCAATGGTTACATCTTCAGCATCAATTTCTATCTCTTCAATGTCATCCTCATCTTCATCATCTTCTATCTCCACAGTTTCTAAATCTTCATCATCATCATCTACATCCTCTTCTATTATTTGCTCAATAACTTTGGCGATAACATCTTTGTCTACCTTCCCAGGCGCTACCACTTTCAAGACCTTTACCCTAACACCAGGAATTATGTCACGTAAAACATTTTGAATACTAGTCAGACCATCTGTGATGTTTGAATCATCGTCAACTGATTTTTCATCTTCAGTGCGTGAAATATTTTCTTTAGTCAGTGAGCTAGATGAATTGAAGCTGCTAAAATCAGGCCTTTTCTCTGCTGTCTTGAGGTCGTTTCCAAGATGTTCTTTACGTTTTAGAAATGCTGGCTGGAAAAAAAGTTATCCAATGAGTAAAAGAACCAGGGACACAGGAACGTGACAGCCCATGCCAGAATAATCCACTTAAAAGGATGAACCGACTAAATTTCAATGAGCTATGAGAAGAGATGCCAGTTTCGTGTTACAGACCTGTTGCTTATACTCACCACTGGTTGTAGTGAAATAAACTTCAAACAAAGGGAAACCTTGCCTTCCAGTGGCAAGCTGTCTGCAAAATGCAAAGTCTCCTGTTTGTCAATCAGATTATGAAAGTATCAACCATAATGAAGAAATATGTATATATGTGACTATGCATGCAAAATTATACAGTCACTAAGGATGATAACCAACATGTAAAACGACTTATGTATCTCTAACAATAATGTGAACTTGAAAGAACTGTGATTATTTATCAATTTTTGAACTATAAAAATTACGAGTAACACAGGCATGTATGAGTATCTAAATCAAGAAGTCCTGACTTCAAATATAAACATTTTTACTTTACTGGTAGAATATCTACAAAATTGTTGCAATCCAAGAGCAACTTTGAAAAAGGTTTTAGAATTATTGGTGAAAAGATAAAGCATCTAAAATGCAACTTAGTCGGATTACATAGAAAGGAATCCAGAATTGCATTAATCTTGATTGTAATGGATCATTCGACAAGAGCAAACTAAAAAAGGAGGCAGAGTTCATAATGTGCTTCTAGAATCCTGCAAGAAATGGAAGTTCACACTGAAACAAAGTTACCTTGGACTATAACTTTTTGCGACATATTTTCCATATTCAGCACTTATGTGGATAATTCGTCCAAAGGGGTCATTGCCGCCTCCTGAAATGCCAGCCCACCAACCAACCTGCATCTCTTTCCAAGTGTCATCAGCCATTCATAGGAATATGATTAGAAGGAAGAACAAATGTGTCAATACATAAGCTCAAGACAGAAAAAAAGTGAAGAGAATCTACAATAAATTCATCTTTCTGTTATACAACCAGCACAAGAATAAACTAGGCGGAATATAATAGGACCAGCAGTCGATTAATATTATCTGCAAGACAACTCAAAACAAGTGAAAAGCAGAAAAAAAAAAACAGATAAAGAATATTCACACTGATAAAACTTGAACTATCAAAATCTTGTGCAGCTGCATTCAGGTAAATGTATGAAAATAGATCGAGTCAACTTCTCCGATCATACAATACTTTGCTTGGATGCATTTAATATGTATACACTATACAACGCACTGGAATGCCTAAAAATATTGGAAAAAACTGAACAATACGTGCAATAATAATAGAATATTTGGACAATCCCCCTCTCAAAAAAAAAAAATATTTGGACAATCCATGACATGAAACCATATGAAGGCTCATGAAGTTCAAAAAATATATGATAGTCACTGGCTCTGATACCTTGTGTAGTAAAGCATTGATTCCAATAAAATTCCTTTATGTAATCATTTTGTTGCTTATGAGTAAATCAATATCTTCTCATACTCCACAATTTTCATTACCGTGTCGAATACCATTTCAGAGACCCTTTTAACTTAGCCCATCCAATTTGTTTGGTCAAAACCATGAATAATTGAACATTATGGATTGTTATTGTGTGATATCCAAGCAGAAATAACAAGGTCATAGAAGAGAGCTAAGTTACTATTTTCACATACGAGTATGCCACAGTAAACTTGTGTTCTTAATTACCCCTCACATATGAGAGTACCTATATTCTGTGTAACAGATTTCAAGAGAACTCAAGAATTGCATACTAATATTTGAAAGGGAATACCTTAATTGTTAATACTACAATAAGAACTTATATTCCAAGCAAGCATTCGATGCTTCAAAGTAGTCATACCATGCTCGATATAAATATTTGTTTGAAGGGTTATATCTAAATATTTGTCAATACCCTCAAATGATCCTCCGTGTTATTGTTGAATACAACCAAATCATAATCTCTTGAAAAAAAATTATATCTCTTTGATTGAGGATTCCAATCTGGTAAACATAAACCTCACTTTATAACATTGTAGACTTCAGTAGAACTGAAGATAGCAATCATGTCCATCTTAAGTCACTATATGCACATGTCATCAAAATACCGAATACATAAATGTGAGACAGCCTCAGGCAAGAAGGAACCGGAATTCCAGCTAATAAACATTGCACAAAATCCCCATGGCAGTGTGTTCGAATAAATATAATACACTTAACGGCCAGAAACAAGCTACCCTCATCAGCATGCCAATTAAAAGGAAATGATTATCAAATGAGTTCAACAAATCTACATTTTGTTTCCTATATCTCTATTTATCATAATAACCAGAAGAAAATTAAGTCCACTAGACAATATTGTCAATCCTAGAAGTCAAATGTAACTACAAATGATAATATGCTGATAAAACATTTCAAATTGTTATTCATAATTTTAACAACCAACCAAGGCTTTGAACACTTAAAGGTTAATGTAAACATTGCTGTTGAACATTAGATTAGTATAACAAACCAGTCCTGCCCCAGCATGATCCCGAATATGAGCTGCATCACTGTAACGCTCTTCCTTGATGGCTCTCTGCAGCAATGGAACTTATTAGCAGATAAAATGTAGCACACTTTTGCTTTTTGGGATGATATTGTATAGATTTTGCAACTCATGCACATTCCCCTTGTAACTTAGACGACCAATTTTCCTCTTTCAAAAAAAAAAAAGAAAAACAAAATAATTATCATAGCATAAGTTGCTTACAGTAAGCTCAGACATTGCAACACCAACAGCATCACTTTCTGTTGTCTTAGCAATGGCCAACTTCAGTTTTGCTGCATCTGCATAATCCTCTCTAAAAATAGCATCTCTTAACTGTGACTGAAATAGAAAGTAACTTATGATTATTTGCAATTGAAGAGATAAAAATACTAAATGCCAAGAAAGAAAATCTCCTTTCATAAGATTAATTCACGAAATTTGACAGTGTAGAAAACTACATCTAGATGACATTACAACACCTCAAAACAGTTGCTAAATATACGTAATATTTGTCATGCGAAGAAAATAAATGACCATGATAACATTCAGTAATTAACAAGATAATAACCATAAGTTTAAAGAATCACATACAAATGGCTTGAAATCATTCATTTCTTGATATTCTCTTAAGACTAAATTGTGTCAATATTATTTAATGCATATTAGAAGAGTGATAATCATACTTATAAACAGAAGCTTCAATGGTTTAATTGCAATCACCTAATAATATATACAGGGTGTGTGTACTTGGTAATACGGTGATTCATGGAAACTAGACGTATTCCAATCTGACTCTTTACTTTACTAGAACGCTCTGTATTGAGGCACTAAGAACACAAAAGGATTGAAGTCTCAGAATTGCTACAATAAATACTTCAATCTGTATGTAACACACAGCCTTGATTAGTTAGAAAACGATCAAACCATCCAGATACTAGTTTAGCAATTATCACAAACATGGCACGGACAAAACACAGTGTTTATACTTCCATGGACATGTCCAAAAGCATGGTTGATTAATACGTAAAAAAGACATACCTTTAAGGCCAAGACGATCCTCTCTTGCACCTCCACCTCCGCAAAGTGCCGTACCCACCGCTCCCAATCCCAATCCCCTCCGTCCTCCTGTGCGTCCGCGTCCACGCCCTCCTTTGAGGGCTTCGCCCCTTTCTCCTCCTTCGAGGCGCTTGCCGGTGGCCCCTCGGCGGACCAGTAGCCAGTTCCACGGCGGTACGAGCTGACGTAGTCGTCCCACCGCTTGACGGCGCTCCTGACGACATCCTGGATCAACGAGTCCCATCGTCGGTTCTCAGGGCCGCCGCCGCCTTCGTCCGGGTCATCATCCGTCCCGGGCTTCCGGGAGCGGCAAAGGAGAGAGCCGGGAGTCCTCGCGGAGAGGGAAGGAGAAGGAGAAGAAGGCTTCCGCGCTTGGGGAATAAGGGCGATAGGGCGAGGGGGGTCGGCGTACAGGAACTTGAAGGTTTTGGAGGGGAATTTGGCCGGGTCGGCGTTGCCGGCGAGCGGAGGGCGGAAGCCTGGAGATGGCATTGAAGCCATTTGTTCGTGGTTCCAAGAAGAGAGAGAGAGAGAGAGAGAGAGAGAGAGAGAGGGAGGAGGCAGTGGGATTTTTATTTGGGAACAAGGTAGAAATGGGTGAGCTCTGGAAGGAGAGATGGGGCCCAGGAAGCCGTCCGTTTGTGGCCACTACATCCAACGGATGGCTGGTATAATCAACATTTTCACTGCTAAACTTGGTTGAAAAATGTAATTTAATTTAGTTTCTTTTAGTTATCTTTACACTTTTTATATTTTAAAATTAATAAATAGGAGTCATTTTTAAGGCTCATTGTCCAAAGACTCCAAACCCGTTAAATAAATTATCGAATTCGGATGAATAATTGACTGAACACAATATTCAACTCTTTTGTTCGATATTTGATAATCTGGTATTAAACATTTCTTAATTAATGAATTATTCTATAGCTCGTCTGTTAGTTTATCAATAAAATTACATTTAAATACAAATAGTTATTAATATGTAATAATAAAGATATTAATTTAATAAATTAGTTAGTGAATAAATAATATCATTAACAATAAACTATAAATATTTAGAACATTGATCGTTCTCTGATAATCCAAAAAACGTAATTACTTTGCTCATTTTTTAATTATAATTTATTTTATTAGTAGTGTAATTAGAAAAGATAGGAAAAATAGAAATATATTTGAAAATCATTTGAAACAATGATATGAAAGAAAAAAAATAATATTTGCTTTATTGACGTAATGAGGAATGGAAAAAAAAAATAATACAGAACCAAGGAGGGTGAGAAAACATAAAAGCAAAACTGGTAAAATTAAAAAAAATATTAATAAGGAAAATTTTTCTAAATAAATAAATTAGAAAATAATTCACTCGATTAGTCCCATTGTTGACCCGTCTGTTAAGGTCCATCAAGCTTAGAAATTAGTTAAACTTAAAAGGTTATTGGGTGATAGGAGATTCAATAAATTAGCGGATTGGGCGAGCCTTGATTAAGTAAGTATCATTAAATACCTTTAGTCGTAAAGGGGAGGTAGGGACTTCCCTTGTAGGAGTGTTCACGGGTCGAGTTTGACTTAATCCGAACTCAAATCTGATTTAACTTGATTGATTTTATTCGGATTAAATTGGATCGGATTGATGACAAAGTAGTCATCGAATTCGATTCAACTCGATCTTCATTGGGTCAGGTTGGATGGGTTGAGTCATTGATTTGTCCGATTGATTTTTTCATATATTTATAATTATTTTTTTATAACACATAACATTAATTATATTTCAAAAAATAAAGAAACATATTTTTTCAACATTTTATAATGATTTAAAGAATATAAAGTATAAATTTGCATTATATTTTAATTTTAAAATAATATAAAATTTTTATTAAGAATAAATTGGTTTAAATTTAATAAAAAATATATAAAAATTTGGATCATCGGGTTGGGTCGAATTGATCGGGTTCGAAAAATTGAAATTCGTACCCGACTCTCGTTGGTGATCAAGTTATGATCGGGTCGGTTCAGATTCGATCCGATCAATGATCTGACCCGATCTAATTGAGATTGAGTGAGTTCGGATCGTCGAGTTTATCGAGTTGAACAGAAGAAAGACGATCTAGATATGAAAATTTGAAACTAGTTAAAATTTATGCCGACACATCTTCTATGCGTGGCATGCCCTAATTTTTTTTAAAAAAATAATATCCATAATTTAAAATTATGTAAAACGGATTCAAATATGAGAAAGAAGATTGCTTAGACATATCGGTTATTATAAACTAATATATCATATTAGTTTGATAAGAAAATTTATTTGTTTTATAGATTAAAAGTAAAACATAATCTTTATTCCACTGAAAAAAAATACAACATAATCCACGCCAATAACGGTTATCATAAAACCTGTATTCCACCATTTCTCAAGCACAACCTGGTTCCATCATTTCTCAAGCACGGCCTGGCGGGTGGGCCGTAATTTTAAGATTGTTGTCATTGTACATTTTCTATTATTTTCTATTAGAAAGATTAACAGTTATTAAATTATCTAATAAATTTTATTATTTTATTTATTATCTAAAATAATTAATAATTAATGTACTTTTTTTACTGAAATATTTTTGAATGAAATAGTTATGTTTTATAATTTTACCTATTTTTTTAATGTGATGTTATATTATGAGATAAATTTATAGTAAACTTTAATGCAGTCAATTAACCTTTTTTGGGGATACCGAATAGCTATCTCGATCGAAGTGAGCAGCTACATTTATCAATTGCACGAACAATTTAAAATATTACTGCTTACTATCAATTCCAATGTCGAGAACGACGCAGGACGAAGATAAACGCATCAACAAGCAAATTGTAACCCCGACAATATACAATATAAAATTGTAAACAATAAAACCGAGCAGCTCAGATTTTTTTCATAATTTTATCCAACAAACTAATATTAAATTTATTTAAATTATTTTAATTTATTAAATTATTATTTTATTCTTTATATTAAAAAAATATTTTATATTTTTCGTTCTTTCCTTTTCCACTCTCCATATCTCTCCTCCCTCTCTCTCTCCGATCCATATGCTTTCTCTCGCTCTCTCTCCGGTCTATATCTCTCCTCTCTCTCTTGCTCTCTCTACTATCTTTCTTATTGTTGCCCATGAGGAGCGGCACCAAGGCAGCGCATTAATGAAAGTGGACCGATGTCTGAGCGTGCATCGATGTTCCTATGGGAATGCCCGAGTAAAACGGGCCAAATTTAATGGGGCATGACCAAGTGGATCTTTAGCGATTGCAACTCAAATATGACTTAAAAACATAGGCGCGCCCGGTGTGCAGTGCAAGAAACGGAAGGGAGCAGAGCAACAGTGCAGGGGCGAGCGCCAATGCTAGAGGTGTTCATCGGGTCGGGTCGACCCGTGAAACCGGCCACCCGAACCGACCCAAACTGAATTGGGTTGGTTCGATTTCTTGGTCGGGTCGGACCCGACCTTGGACGGGTCGGGTACAGGTTGGAAAATTCCAACCCGAATCAACCCGACCCGACCCAATGACCCGATTTGTTTTATTTTTTTGGAATTGAATTAATTTTAATTTAATTTAATAGTTAAATTTAATTTAAAATTTAAAATATATCATAATAAAATATTTTAAAAAGCTTTTTTATGATGTAAAATGAATATTAGTTTTAATGATTCATACTAAATATTAAAAAAATAAAAATAAAATGAATAAATAAATAAATAATGAAAAAAGAAAATAAAAAAAATGATCAGGTGACCCGTCGACCCGACCCAATCCAACCCGACTTTGGACGGGTCGGGTTGGATCGGATTTGCACGTAAAAAATGGAACGACCTGACCCAAACCGACCCGACCAAAGTTGGTCGGGTTGGTTCGGGTTTGTGTTCGGATCGGGTTTAACCCGACCCGTGAACACCCCTAGCCAATGCGCGCTCAGGAAATCCATGTGTGCGCCCAGGAAAAACATTGATGTTTTCTTGGGACACGGGCTGACGACCAGGACTAATGCAGTGGCGGTTGCAACGGCGGTTGGGGGGGAGGTTTAGGAAGTTATAGTAAGTCAAAGGGGCTTTGACAAGCCTCTTAGAAAGTTAGAATGTGATAATTATTATATGGGTTGGTTTCCTAACTACCCAATAGGCTTATATATATGGCATGCAAATGCATTGATGTGGAGAGAGGGAACTTCATGATTTTAATAGTATTACATGCTAGAGAAGGAGAGTGCAAAATTTGGGATTGAACTTGTATGGGCAGGTTTATATCTTATTTGTACTTGAGATGTTCATTGCAATAAAATAACTTCTTTTCCTCATCTTCTTGTGTTAATTCCACATTATCATTGAAGGAACGACTTTGGGCAAAAATATTGACGTTTTGGACAAGTTTTATGCTTACTTAGTTTCTTGGTATAAAGGACTAAGGTTGCGCGCACTTAGAAAAATATAAGCGCGTGACATTTGGTATCAGAGCCCAAAATCCTTCGTGGCCGAATCAGAAGATGATGCCTGGTTAAGACATGACAGTAAGGGGAAGAAGAAAGCAATGCACGAATCAGGGACTGTGGGAAATGCCACTTCCTTTAATGAGTTATTGTAGGGCATGACACACCAGGATTTGTTGGAACACCTAGTTGCAATTGAGGAGCGTTTGGAGGGTTATGGTGTTCTTTCCAAATGCATGGAATCTTTGGAGGAAAATAGTAATGTGTTGCGAGCCACCAACGAAACGTTGACTCGCATGGAGGCACAACATCGGGAGAGGATCCACTTGTTGAAAGCAGAAATCCTAGTGCTAAGGGCACATGGTGGTGTGGGTGGCATTACTCAAAATGTGAGAATGCTAAAGAAGTTTGTCGGGCCAGAACTGGCAAAATACGGAGGGGCACGAGTTGCCAAGGTGTTTGATGAGTTCATATGGAGACTTGAAACTGGATTCAAGGACATGAATGTGGTTGAGGATGCCTCAAAAATTCAAATAGTGGTACACTATTTGGAGAAGGATGTTGCGTTGTGGTGGCGCCAACGCGAAGCCGAAACTCGAGTCGAATCTTCAATTGGGACTTGGGAAAAGTTCAAGGCTGAATTTAAGAAAGAGTTCTATCCGACTAATTCTTGGGTATTAGCCATGAAAAAGTTGCGGGGGTTAAAACAAGTTGGCGGAATCAACGAATACATCACTGAATTCGTGCAACATTGCTAGAAGTTGGCGATTTACCTCAAGGAGCGCAACTCTTCTATTTCATGGACGACTTACAAAATTGGGCGTCAAGGGATGTGAATACCTTGTTAGAGGCTATCATCCATGCCGAAAAATTGATGGACTTCGAAAGAGCCATCAATGGAAAATTGGCGGACAAACAATCCAGTGGGAGAGAAAAACCTCCCCATGACAAAGATGGCGAGGCCAAGGGTAAGGCTAAGTAGGAGAAAGGTGGCAAGCCATGGATATTGGAATGCTTCAAGTGTGGCGGACCCTATTTCAAGAGGGATTGTGGGAAAGCCAAGAAATTGAATGCAATAACAACCACCAAGGAAGAGGATGTAGTGCCAGTGCAACACTTAGGAGGCATGCATTTTTGTCTTCAAGATAGCTCCACAAGGAGTGACACTTCAAACTAGAAGATTTGAAGAGTGTTTGGGTGTGGCATGAAACAGACAACGTGCCACAGGAGGTAGGAAGAGGTCATGGACACAACAAAGTCCTTGAATATCTGAAAATGTCTTCGGTGTTGGAGACAAAGGAAGGAAAGGTCTTCGATGATTAAGGCAAGGTTGGAAGTTAGCTTCCAAAAAGTGAAGCGATGTTCAAGGTCGATCGGGAGTAGATTGGCCAAGGAAAATGTTGATGGTGTTATCAACCAAAGTGCTAAGGAAAAGTCAACAATAATAAAAGTAGACAAGGTCTGTGGAGTTGCAGAAGATAGCCAATGTGTTTTGGTAAAGGAAAGAAAGGTTCTATGGTGTTGTAGAAAAGTTGATGCGGTGAAGTATTAAGGAGGGAAGAGGATGAGTTATGCGGTCTAAATACACTAGCAAGCGCACTAGTCGTTCAAGTAATAAAGTGAAAAGAGTAAGGATGTCGAACTCACAAGGACTAATGTAACATAGTCTTATCTAATTCCAAAAGTGATAGAGAAAAGTTTAAAATTTTGTTTTAATTCAGAAAATAAAAGATGAGCGAAAATAAAATTACAGGGATGAGATCAGATGAGATCAAATCAAATAAAAGTGGAAGATCTAGGACTATATCTCATCGCTAAATAAGATTGAATCAGAATTATTCTAATGATGGACTAAAATTGTCTAAATTATGATCCCCTGAGAAGGTGCAATTAATTATCTTAAATTGATATTAACCGAGATGTTCAAACGAATCTATCATAAATCAATCTAAACCTAAGATGCTTTAATGTCGTAGTTCTTAAATTGTTGACCTCTTAAACAAGTCCAATCAACAGGCCACACAATCTGAATATTAAATAAGTAATCAAATTGAGATATACAATGCTAGGACTTATAATTCAAATATCAATTCTTCCTACAGATCAAACCACGAATTCTATTACAGTAAACAATCAATAAGAGAATTTCATGATCATCATAGAGAAAGAACAACATTAAGGACAACATGCATATTCAAAAGAAATAAATTCACTAAGATTCAATCTCAAATAGGATTCAAAAACTCCCTAACAAAGATAACTAAACAAATGAAAATTAATTCTTCCAAAGGAAATAAGAAATCAAACTATAGATCTCTACAGAAGATCTTCAATGACTTGCTCTTCTTCACCTTAGAAAATCTAAATTTCGCTCCAGGCTCCGAATAAATCTCTCTAACTTCTTCTCTTCAATTTCGTCTCTCTATGTGTAATAGTATGATGATAATGTATATGATGTATGTTTTTCTCCTATTTATACCCCTCTAGATTAGGGTTTCATAGGAATCTTCTGATCTTAATCAATGATTGTGATTAAATCCCTTAAAACCCTCTTTCAAATCTTCAGAAACATCTCCCCATCAAATTTCTGGAGTCTTGGATCGGATAGAACTCTTTATGGCCGTCGAATCTTATCAAATCCTTGAAGATATAAACTTGCAGCATTTACTCACGACCCGTAATGAAATATAACGACTCGTAATGGCGTGATTCTTCATCTGGTCTTCAATCTTCACGGCCCGTGATAACTTCTCACGTCCCGTAACTCATGTGCAGGTTGGATCTTCTGAGGCGACCTCATCTACTTACGGCCCGTGATGACTCATCACGACCCGTAAGCAGTTGGTGCCTGTTTCGGCAAAAATCGTGATATCGCGTAATGCCTCGTAAGTTGGTATGTAACGGCCCGTAACACAATGTCACGACCCGTAACGATTTGGGTGTTCTAAATTGGAGCTTCGGCGAAGGTCGTAATGTCTTCATTGCGGTCGTGAAATCCATTGTTATGGCCCGTAACAAGAGGTAACAGCCCGTAACGAATTGTGTCGAAGTTGCATTGGCCTTTGGATAGGTCGTGATGGTGTGTAATGGCTCGTGAAGACTCTTCATTGCTGCTGCTACTTCATAAAGGCCCATAATGGGACATCACGTCTCGTGATGAACACTGGAAGTTTAATTTCATCTCCGTAAATGTGCGCTTTTGTGGGTTGATTCTAGCCTTTAGCGTCTTTAGTTGATTTCCTACAAAATAGTCACCAACAAGAGTAGAATCATGTCTCGAAACAATATGAACAAATGAAGAACAAAATAGATGCATGCGATGCCAAAATGACTCAAAATTATGCCTAATGCAGACCCTAAAATATGTTATGAAATATATGCATCAAGGAGGCTCTCCAAGAAGCAGTAGATGATTTTTTTTCTCTTGTGAAGGTGAAATCATGTTGTAGCTAAGAAAACATTGTCGGGACGACAATGACTTGAGTGGGGGAGAGTTGTAATGCTCTAACCTCGTGGCTCATGAATGCATTGATGATTTACGACGCAAGGCTTGGGTGAGCAGGCATGACTAGGAATGTTGCCCATGCGGAGCGGCGCCAAGGCAACACATTGATGAAAGTGGACCGGTGCCCGGGCGTGCATCAATGTTCCTATCGGCGCGCCCGAGTAAAATGGGCCAAATCCCATGGGGCATGACCATGTGGGTCTTTGACGGTTGCAACTCAAATATGGCTTAAAAACATAGGAGCACCCGATATGCGGCGCAGGAAATAGAAGGAAGCAGAGTGACATCGGAGCAGCAGTGCAGGGGTGAGCGTCAATGCGCACCCAAGAAATCCACGCGCACGCCCAGGAAAACATTGATGTTTTTCCTGGGACACTGGCCGGCAACCAGGACTGATGCAACGACAGTTGCAGCGACGATTGGGGAGGGGGTTAGGAAGTTATTATAAGTCAAATGGGCTTTGACAAGCCGCTTAGACAGTTAGAATGGGGTTGGTTTCCTAACTATCCAATGAGCTTATATATATGTCATGCAAATGCATTGATGTGGAGAGAGGGAACTTCAGGATTTTGATGGTATTACATGCCAGAGAAGGAGAATGCAGAATTTGGGAACTTGTATGGGCAAGTTTATATCTTATTTGTACTTGAGATGTTCATTGCAATAAAATAACTTCTTTTCCCCATCTTCTTGTGTTAATTCTACATTGTCATTTTGAAGGAATGACTTTGGGCAAAAGCATTGACGTTTTGGACAAGTTTTAGGCTTACGTTTTAGGCTTACTTAGTTTCTTGGTGTAAAGGACTAAGGCTGCACGCACTTAGGAAAATATAAGCGCGTGATAGAGCGCTCTAGCGCCTGCGCAAGCTCTTCTCAAGCGAGCAGAAGAGCATGCTAAGCATGCAAGGAGCTCTTCGCACCTGCGCGAGCTCTTCTCAGGCAAGCAGAGGTCGTCGTTGTGCGAGGTTTACTCGCCTAAGAAGAGTTCGGTGAGCTCTATTTCTCAGAGCTCTCGAGCTCTATTTCTTAGAGCTCGCACAAGCGCGAACTCTACTTAGGTGAGTACAACGAGCTGGCGAGCTATGCTCGAGCGCGATGTTGCTCAAATCTTGCATAGGTGGCAAGCTCTTTCTGCCTGAGAAGAGCTCGCGCTTGCACGAGCTATATTAAGCCGAGCTTAAAGCTCGCCAACGCCAGCAAGCTCTGCTGAGGCGAGCAGAGCATGCGAGCTGTGCTGAGGCGAGCAGAGCTACGCAAGCTCTGCTGGTGCGACCTCTCCTTGTGAGGCCTACGAAAAGAGAGCGAGAGATAAGAGAGAGGAGAGAGAAAGATAGAGGAGAGAGTGTAATATTTTTTAGTTAGAAAAGTAAAATGGTAATTTAATAAATCAAAATAATTTGAATAAGTTCAGTACTAGAAACTTGAATGAAATTGTCCGATCGAGATAAATTTAGATCTACTTCTGCCCTATTTTATAATTTAGGGGTAGATATGAATTTCACGATAATTCATGGGAGAAAAATGAAAGTAACCCAAAATTATATACATACACAATGAATCAATAATTCTCATCAAGTAGTATCATCATGATCCATTATTCTCGATTACCTGCATAAATCCAAAATGAATGAGAAATCAAAGTATGTGACATTCATATTTTAGAGAACTCAAAAGATCATATTAATAATTTGCATGTGAATAATCAATATGATACTATGTGTACTAACTATCCTAGTATAGTCAATATTTTTCAATGCTTTATTTTTCTTAGCACATTATGAAAGTAGTCATTTAACCATATCAATATACCAATGAATTTATTACTCTATGATACGATTCTAGGTGTCATCAATATTGGTCAATAACAATTAATCAATAGTATGCTCCACGAATCTTCTACTCCAGCATAATCAATGTCATATATATATATATACATATATGTATTAACTTTTATTAATGCATTAAGATTATTATTATTTAATCTTATCAATAATCAACATTCAATCTTTACAATTATCAATAATATTATGAACATCAATAAGTACCCGTAGGTACACAATGTGTGAGTATCAATGATCGATAATTCATAATCAATCAATAATAAATGAAATTTATCTTTTACTTTATTTTTTATCATATATTATAGGACATTTTGAACGTCACTCTTGTCACTTCCTAAAGTCATCCCTATATTACAATCTCAATAAGTCGTCCCGATATGTCTTATAACATTTATCAATGTTCAATAATTTTGTTAATAAATTAATATGTGTTCGTTTATCTATGTATTGAATAAATTGGTCATCTCGATATCAATAAGGTTAGCTAAACCAAGATAACATATAGTACCTACAATACTTCACGTCTAGATCAAAGAACAATAGTTTGAAAATATCCCGGTATGATATTGACACCTCACAATATGATCAACGATTTAGAAAAATCGCGAGATGAAATCAGCACCCACAATAAATCCATCAAAATGTCAATACAATAACATCTTCAATAAATTAATTATAAAAACAATCGTCAATTTTAAAATCTAATTATGATTGTAAATGTAATATACTTTTAGGTGTAGTTCAATCAATTCTACAATCAAGACTAGAATCACAATAAATACATATCTTGATATTATTTGACAAATAATATTTAATCATAAATCATGATTATCATCAAAATATGTAACTTATATTATGGGCAATTAACCATACCTACTTTCCATTTAATGATAATCAATTAATAGTTCAACAATGCATGATTACTAACAGTTATCAATTAACAATGATAATTCAATAATTATTAACGATTAAGTATAAATAATAATATATAATTCTTTCATTAATTATTAAAAGGTGCCACAAATTCTTAGGTGCACTATGAGCAATCCTTAGTGTTACATTTATTTTCATTCTTTATCAATTCAATAAATTAATATTAATATAAATTTTCAATTAACAATGTAAATAAGCTTGATAATTAATAAATAAGGATCTCTATCACTACCTTAATTTATTAGTCCAACATTTTTTTTATAATCTTCTTTCCGAAGCTAGATATATAGTGGTGAAGCTTTCTTTCTTTTTTTTTTCTTTCCTCTTTCATTTCTATTTTTTTCCTCTCCAATCCTTCTCTTCCTCTTTTTTTTTTCCTCTCCCTTCCTCTCAGTCTGGTTCCTGGAAATGGAAGGTTTGCTCCTTTTCTAGCACACATTCTCTTCTCTCACTGGATGAGAGGAGGGTTAGGGGTAGCAAGAACCTCCCACCTCACAATATGTGTGTTGTGAGGTGGTGGGTTCTTATATATTTTTTCTTGTTTTACCGGATGTTGTAAATTATATCTCAGATCTCACTGTTCCCATTTGTGCATTAATCCATAAACCAGAACTGAGAATTAGAAGAGTTCACAGATGAAGCCCACCACAAGAGTCTCATGTGCTGAGCAACAAAGATTAATTTCAGAAATTCGAAGACGAGCTCCGAAAATCTTTGTGAAGTATCTTTATAAGTTTTCTAATTTTTCATTTATAATTTAAATTTTAAAACAAATATTTTTATTTTTCTTAAAATAAAAATGGCATACATTTACTATTTATTTATCTATTAGTTAAATTATTCTTTTTTAGGGGAGCATGCCACATGTTATTTAAATAATTAAATAAAAGCCTTAATCATAATTTTAAAAGAATTACAATTAGAATATTAAATATCAATAATTGACAGTTGTTATTGCAAACCAAATACAAGATCAATAATTATATATTACCTTAAAAAGTTAGTTTGGGCAAAAACTTATAACTAATTAAGAATCCTTATCAAATTTAACTATAAATTTGTACCAGTATATGTACTTCATATTTGTATCTGCGTCGAATACCATATCATAATGTGTCCATGCAACATAGATTGTTCATTCAATAGGCTGAGGCACCTAGGTTTGTCATACACAAGTATTGTTTGAATGGAAAGCCTCCTCCAAAGTCGGCAATATCTCAAAATTGCATTATTTTGAAATTTCTTGGATAAGATGAGCTAACACTCGAGATTGGAGATGGCTCTTGACTTTCTCATCTTTCTTTGCTTCAATTGTAACTCTTAAAGAATGACACTTGAGACATTATTGAATCCTCTCTCAATATGTGTCCAGATATTTTTAAAATGCTACTTACTTGACTTATATTTTGATTGATTATTCAACATATGCGAAAAAAACATAAAAAACACCATATATAATAAAGTGCAAAAAATTATATATAAAATGAGTCCAAGAAGGGGTTAGCATGCTTTAGTTATAATTAAAATTCATGAAATAAAATAAAGAATTGTTTCTATATTACAACCCCCAACTGAAAAAAATGTATTTTGAAAATTTAACTTAGTAATTTTATCACATATAGCTTTAGTTTTGAAGAAATAGACTCAGAGACATGTCATCTTGCTTTATGGAGATTCAATCATAATTTAATAATGACAATTTTGCATCATTCTTCTTCGAGAAGAATATAACTAAGATGTCCCAAATCTCCTTATATTTTATCTTTTAAAAAAAATTATCATCCACTTATGCATTTAGCGGGTATATGACTTTCCGAACTTTGTACTTCTGTTTCTCTAGTTCTTTGGCATCATTTGGTAGTTGAGTCTCATTTTTTTGTCAATGATACTTCAAGGATTTTGCTTGCACACAAATACTTCAATTATAATTAGTGTGATAAAGCTTCTCCATGGAGTTTACTAAGGATCCAAGTCTGCCATATGACTTGGTAAACTCCTCGCTGTCACTAAGTAAGCTTAGTCTCATACTAATAAGATTTACAATATCTGAAGTGCATTGATAGAGTTTTCTCTCGGTTGTCCTCATACCAACATGCTCCAACAAAATCTTCTTGTCTTCTAAGTACTATTTCGAATTGGTAAAGTCTTCATGTAGCTTGATCTTGCAAAATCCTAAATTGACGGAATCTCCTTAAAGGACATCCTACTTTAATACCACCTATGGAAATTCTGCTTAATTAAATAGTATTTATATTATAATGATAAGAATATTACAATACTAAAGATTGGATGTGGTTGGAACTCACTCACTAAACATCAACCAATTGCTAGTAACTTTAATCACTTAGTTTTGCTATAATCAAAATGTATGGAGTGTAACCTTTGCGCCAACAATCTTCCCCTTTTTAATGATGACAAACATATGTGATTAATTTGCAAAAAATAACTCGATATAAACTCCCCTTTAATTGTAGCTCAACCTTAACATGTGCATACATATTTTCATTTTTCATCACCATCATGATTAAGGGAAAATGCAATCCAAATTTTCATTATGAGTCAAGAGAATATAACAAATGTTATGATCATATAGAACTAGATAGCCAATTTATATATAACCGATCCAAAGAGATATCACTCAAGCAAATACATAGTCATAAGAAAATTCACAATCAAGATAACAAACTTAACATCCAAGTGAAGATAATACAATAGTCATGACTTGGAATACTCCAAAACTAACACATCAAAGCCTAAACCATCAAAGCCCTAAAACACACTCATTCTCTCCCTTTTGACATAATAAAAAAACAACCTAAGACCCTAAGCATCTGGTGCATCATCATCACCCTCATAAGGAGAAGTGTCGAAGCTCATCGAGCGCAGATAAGCAAATAAGCACTCTTGAAGGACTGGCCCTGTCGCTCAATCCTTCGTCGTCCAAGATTTAAGACATCCATTCGAGCTACCATGGCATTGTAGTCAGCACAAGTGGGGCCAAAAGATGGTGTTGGAGTCTCCATGGCCTGATCAGTATCCAACAACTGCTTAGTTGGTGGCACATCCTCAGGCTCCTTCGTAGTAGCAGAATCTGACGCTGCATTCTTCCCTTTGTCATCATATACCCATTCATCGTTCTTGTAGTGTAAGCCCTTGCGACTAAATATGCAAGCTCCAATAATATCCATATAACTCATCTCGAGGGTCTCCTCGTCATCAGGAGTGACAACCCCACTGACAAAAAATATGAGTGAGAAACTGGCCAAAGTAGAGGCTCGTCTTGTGACCATGAACATAAAGGATTTTTTTCTTTTGGTATTAATCATGGTAGCTCCAAAGTTAGTAGGACGAGTATCATTCCAGAGGAGACAATAGAGAGAATAAAGATCCTGATAAGTAATATCGATGTGATGACCAACTCTAGGAGAAAAGATATGACCAAGGAGGTAATGTGCAATCTTGAAATGCGACTCAAGAGCATGTGAGTTCCGACAGCTAGATTTCGATTACATCGGCCCTCAAAAATAACTTCAAGGGCGTCGACAAATGGAATATGATAATGCCACACATGAGTGACAAAACTCATATCCCCACCCATAGGAACTCCAAGAAGGCTAGATAAGATGGTAGAATAAAAAACAACTGGGCGACCAAGAACAAAGGATTCAATGGTACCCTGATAATTGGAATGTGTCATATTTGCATAAAAATGGCGTATCAATCGAGGGTAGATGGGCTCGTCGATACCAAGAAGGGGAAGCCATTCTATGCCGCTGAAAAGATCACGGAATTGTGGCATTTTAAGGGATTATCAGTTCACTCGTTTGTCAGGAATAATTTTGCATGAGCCATATAATTTATTATATGAAGATGCAATGGTACATTTCACAAAGTTGGATGGATCAAATTCTTCTTCGTGAAAGGGATTGGACAAGGAAATTGGCGCTTTCTGTTTCCGAGCAACCCGAAATGGAACCTTTGGAGACAATGGTCTTGCGCTTAGAACTCATAGTCAAGGCTGGAAGTCAAAAAGGAAATTTAAAATGTCTCTTTGAAATTTTGTCGAACAATTTGCGAACAAAGAATGAAACAACGATTTAGGAATGTGTGGAGAGAACATAAAAGTATCCTAGTACAATTTAATGAGTAATGAGGATGTAAACCGAAGGCACAAACTAGGAGAAATTGGTATGGGATAAGAGACATGAAAGAAAAAAAACTAGATATAAAGAGAAAAGAAAAAAAAATGGAAGAAGATGGATTACCCAAGACTAGAATGAGCAAAAAATGAGAAGGAGATGATGATGGCAAGAAAAGAGTCACCAAAGATGAGAATCGTCAGTGAGGGAGATCTCTTACCAAGTGAGGAGGAGAAAAAGAAGAATGAGGAAAGAAAAAAGAAAAGTAGGTGACGACTTTTTATAATTCACGGACGGAGCAGTCGACCGTTTTGCATATAAAAAGTCGTTGCTCGACCGCTTTTGAAAATGTTTGTCTGAGAATCCATTAAACCTATCGGCTGTTGAATTCCACTGGTCGACTATTCTAGTACAATAGCGATTAACATTTTTTGTCATTTTAACAAGTTGACCACTGCGTTACACCAGTCAACTGCTCCAAGATAGAATTATTTGAAGTGTAAAATTCCACCTGAACCAGTCGAATGCTTCTTTGAACCAGATCATTCTGATAAATTTCAGAAATCAAGTCATTTTCTAATCCTGAGAGTATCCAAAAAAATTCAAAAAGTTGTATGTGTTGTGCAACACACTTTAATTGATGTTTAATTCAAATGAAAAGTAACACTTGCATAACCAAGACACCTTTATTTTGAATTAGCATAAAATCACATATCAAGCATACTTAGTTCTCTTCCAAGCATACAAAAATGTTTTTCATTTAAAGGTATTTTAAAAATATCGGCAAGTTGAATCTCAATAATTTTTTTTTTCAATAAGAATATTTTATGATTGACATTCTCTCTAATAAAATGATATCTCAAATCAATATATTTCGTTCTACCGAGATTTTGGATCATTTCTATAGCACTAGTATTGCCACACTTGATAGGTATGGTTGAGCAAGATATACCATAATCAAGTAATTATTGTTTAATTCATAAAATTTGTGCACATCAATTATCAATTGTTATATATTTCGCTTTGGTGTTAGAAAGTGCTATAGAATTTCTTTTCTTACTAGCCTATGAAATGATAGAGCTACCAAGAAAATAACACATTCCACTAGTACTTTTTCTATCAACCTTGCACTCGTCAAATCCACATCGGTGTATGCATGAAGATAAAAATATGTATTTTTATCATACCATATGCTTAGTCCACAATTTTGTTTAAGATATCTCATAATTTGTTTAACAACAACTAAATGACTTTTCTTAGGAGAGAATCAAAACCTAGCACACAAGCAATAAATATAATATCGGGCCTACAATTAAATAGAGAAGGCTACTAATTACACCTATATATTTTTTTGATCAATTGACTTACCTTTTTCATTCATATCTAACTTTGTTGTTGTGCTAATTGGTGTGAACTTAGTTTACAATTACTCATGTGAAGGCACTTAAGCACTTCCTTGGTATACTCTTCTTGCAAGATGACATCCTTTATTTACTTCACATGAAGTCCTAGGAAGAATGTGAGTTCGCCTACAAGACTCATCTCAAATTATTTTTGAATAAGAGTTTCAAACTCTTTGCATAAATATTCATTAGTAGCACCATAAATGATATCATCAACATAAATATGCACAATCAAAATTTATTCATTTTGAAACTTCAAGAATAATATGGTGTCAAATTTTCCCTTTGTAAAATTATTTTGTATCAAGAAAAGCTCAATCTCTCATACCAAGCTCTATGAGCTTGCTTAAGGCCATAAAGAACTTTTGACCATTTGAAAACATGATTTGAAAAATCAGAATGTTAAAAAACTTGAGGTTGTTCAACATACACCTCTTATGTTCCATTTAAAAATGTCGATTTAATATCCATTTCGAAAAGTTTAAATCCCTTAAAACATGAAAAAGTCAAAAGTATTTTAATTATTTCAAGTCTAGCAACCGGTGCAAATTTTTAATCAAAATATATCCCTTATATTTGTGAGTAACCCACTACAAGAAAAACGTCATTTTGCGAGCAAAATTAGCGAGCAAAATTGACAATTATTTTGCTCACTATTTACGAGAAAACGTGGCATCTACCATCACAATATTTAATAAAATCAGCGAGCAAATTAGCGACCAAATTGCGAGCACAAATTTTACTCGCTATTAGCGAGCAAATTACGAACAAAGATGATGGTATTAACGAGTAAAATCTGATCGCCATAAAAAAAAAGAAAAATTACTACGTGTTGAAAGTAGCGAGCAAAGTAGCGACCAAATTATTGCTCGCTATAATAGGAAGAGAAAAATTATTACGAGTTCAAACTATGGGCAAAATATCGACCAAATTACGAGCAAAATTTTGTTCGCTAAAAAGAAAGAGAAAATTATTGCGAGTTCAAATTAGCGAGCAAGATTTGCTCACTAAGTTACATTAAACCCTCGGACATCCCCCAAATTTCTTTCTTCTCCCGTCTGTTTCCTTCATCATTGCCGTCAAAACTACCGCCGTCCTCAAACGCCGTCGCCTCCCGACCTTGGATTGAATTCCCTCATCTTGGTAAGAAAAATTCTCAAGTTTTCTTTTCTACTTTTCCTATCGCCGCCCGAGGCACGCCCTTGTGCTTACGAGGGTTTCCCCAGGTGCACACGAGGGCTGCCCCAAGCATGGCCATGCGAGAGCGTGTGAGGGCTTCCCCAAGAACGATCTCACGAGAGCGCGCGAGGGCTGCCCCAGGTGTGCATGAGAGCTGCCCCAAGCATTACCTTGTGTGAAGGTTGCCCTAGGCGCACGCGAGGGCTGCCCTAGGCGCACACGAATGCTGCCCGAGGCGCGCTCTCACGTACAGTGTCCCACACACACGCGAGGCTGCCCCACGCGCGCTCGAGGTTGCGCTGGGTGCAAGCAAGGTCAGCCCTGCGGGCGCGCATGGCTGCTTCTGGCGTGCGCNAAAATATGTATTTTTATCATACCATATGCTTAGTCCACAATTTTGTTTAAGATATCTCATAATTTGTTTAACAACAACTAAATGACTTTTCTTAGGAGAGAATCAAAACCTAGCACACAAGCAATAAATATAATATCGGGCCTACAATTAAATAGAGAAGGCTACTAATTACACCTATATATTTTTTTGATCAATTGACTTACCTTTTTCATTCATATCTAACTTTGTTGTTGTGCTAATTGGTGTGAACTTAGTTTACAATTACTCATGTGAAGGCACTTAAGCACTTCCTTGGTATACTCTTCTTGCAAGATGACATCCTTTATTTACTTCACATGAAGTCCTAGGAAGAATGTGAGTTCGCCTACAAGACTCATCTCAAATTATTTTTGAATAAGAGTTTCAAACTCTTTGCATAAATATTCATTAGTAGCACCATAAATGATATCATCAACATAAATATGCACAATCAAAATTTATTCATTTTGAAACTTCAAGAATAATATGGTGTCAAATTTTCCCTTTGTAAAATTATTTTGTATCAAGAAAAGCTCAATCTCTCATACCAAGCTCTATGAGCTTGCTTAAGGCCATAAAGAACTTTTGACCATTTGAAAACATGATTTGAAAAATCAGAATGTTAAAAAACTTGAGGTTGTTCAACATACACCTCTTATGTTCCATTTAAAAATGTCGATTTAATATCCATTTCGAAAAGTTTAAATCCCTTAAAACATGAAAAAGTCAAAAGTATTTTAATTATTTCAAGTCTAGCAACCGGTGCAAATTTTTAATCAAAATATATCCCTTATATTTGTGAGTAACCCACTACAAGAAAAACGTCATTTTGCGAGCAAAATTAGCGAGCAAAATTGACAATTATTTTGCTCACTATTTACGAGAAAACGTGGCATCTACCATCACAATATTTAATAAAATCAGCGAGCAAATTAGCGACCAAATTGCGAGCACAAATTTTACTCGCTATTAGCGAGCAAATTACGAACAAAGATGATGGTATTAACGAGTAAAATCTGATCGCCATAAAAAAAAAGAAAAATTACTACGTGTTGAAAGTAGCGAGCAAAGTAGCGACCAAATTATTGCTCGCTATAATAGGAAGAGAAAAATTATTACGAGTTCAAACTATGGGCAAAATATCGACCAAATTACGAGCAAAATTTTGTTCGCTAAAAAGAAAGAGAAAATTATTGCGAGTTCAAATTAGCGAGCAAGATTTGCTCACTAAGTTACATTAAACCCTCGGACATCCCCCAAATTTCTTTCTTCTCCCGTCTGTTTCCTTCATCATTGCCGTCAAAACTACCGCCGTCCTCAAACGCCGTCGCCTCCCGACCTTGGATTGAATTCCCTCATCTTGGTAAGAAAAATTCTCAAGTTTTCTTTTCTACTTTTCCTATCGCCGCCCGAGGCACGCCCTTGTGCTTACGAGGGTTTCCCCAGGTGCACACGAGGGCTGCCCCAAGCATGGCCATGCGAGAGCGTGTGAGGGCTTCCCCAAGAACGATCTCACGAGAGCGCGCGAGGGCTGCCCCAGGTGTGCATGAGAGCTGCCCCAAGCATTACCTTGTGTGAAGGTTGCCCTAGGCGCACGCGAGGGCTGCCCTAGGCGCACACGAATGCTGCCCGAGGCGCGCTCTCACGTACAGTGTCCCACACACACGCGAGGCTGCCCCACGCGCGCTCGAGGTTGCGCTGGGTGCAAGCAAGGTCAGCCCTGCGGGCGCGCATGGCTGCTTCTGGCGTGCGCGAGACTGCCATGACACTGCGTGAGGGCTGCTCAATTCGTCCGCTCCTTGGTGGCTGCATCCGCCTGGTGTGCGCTCCATGGTGGGTTCCCCGCGCCCCCCATGGTGGCTGCCCAGGGCGTGCGCGTGAGGGCAGCCCCGCACACACGCAAGGCTTCCATGGCGCATGCGCATGAGGGCTGCCCAGTGCACGTGCCTTGGTGGCCAAATCTGCCTCGCGTGAGAGCCATGGTGGCTGCACCGCGCGCCCCATGGTGGCTGCCCAGGGCACGCACGTGAGGACTGAGGGCTGCCTCGCAGCGCACGAGGCTGCCATAGCGCATGCAAGGTCTGCCCAGTGTGTGTGCGCCATGGTGGCCACATCCGCCTCACGCGCGCGCCATGGTGGCCGCCTAAAGCGCGCACGCGAAGGCTTACCCACACAACTATTTCCCTTTGCGAATCACTTTCAATTGTCTCCATGATTCATATGTGTGTCAACTCATAATTCAAACTTGTTTTGGTCATTATATTCAATGCTTCTTTAATGATATTGATTTATCATCGTTGTTCTCATTTGTGTTATGAAATATCTTAGCATCACATGTTCTTAAAGTTTGGTTTTATCTTGGATTGCAAAAGATTTATTCTAGTGTTAGTGGAAAGGAACTTATTTTGTTTCATAATTATTTTTTTGTTGCGTCACAATGCTAACCTTGATGTGTCAAACATATTTAATTTGATCAACTCTTTAGGAATAAAGAAACCAGATCGAAGTTGGATTTTTAGTTGGAAAGATGAAGATGGTTAATTGTAATTATATATACTTCTTTTCATATTATAACTACTCGTGGGAGAGGACGTGGTAGAGCTCGTTCAATGTCTCGAACACCTGAGCATGATGAGGCTCGCATATTTGACACTCCCACTCTTGGTAACTAAATAGTTATAGTTTATATAATTTACTTTTCTATAGAGTTATTTTACTATTAACTTCACATTATTGGGAGTTCTCATCGCAACAACCATCGATCGTAGGGCTAGAGCATTTACCATATGAGATCATTCCTCCTACTGGCATTATAGTTGATTACTTGATGAGGCTGTAAGTTCAATATTTTTATAATTTGAAATTTTAATTTAGTTTTAATCCCATATTTTTCATGACTACTTTCATACCAAAACATCAGTATCATCTCCTTGTTTGCGCACCATCGTGGAAGCAAATTCCAACGGGATTGAGAGAAGTCATGATTGTTGAATCTAGGATCCCGAGAGTGTTTTGATGATCACAAAATTTGTAAGGGAACGTAGTTTGTACTAATGAACTTGTTGAGCTGATTTCTGAAACAGGATATTCAAGTTCAGAAGTTGTTAGATCGACCAAAACTAAAGGAATGGACGACCTATGCACACGGAAGACATTTCAGAAGAATCATATGTGTGCAATGGTCGTCCTAAGAATATAGAGTGGTCGACTAATATTGAAGGAGAATGCATGAAGAAGAGGGATCAGAGGTTGATCGGTCGACAAAGATAAAGAAAGCACGATCGAAGTAAAGGGCTTAACAGGAGAGGTCGTCCGATGATGAGAAATGGGCGACCGAAGGCAACACCCTTACAACCAAAGATGGAGAACGGGCGGTCGAAGGAGAAGTGGACGCCCATAAAAGACTTAGCCGAAGAGGAGTCTTGGCTAAGCAGAGAAGAGGTCGATCGAGATTGAAGAGTGAACGATTGTAGATCGAAGGATGAAGGCAATGGATGTCCAAAGGGCTTAGGGTGGAGACAGTGGATGACCAGTGGATTGCCAAGGCTGAGAAGTGGACGTCCGAAGGCTCTGGTGCAGAAGCAGTGGACGACCAAAGTAGAAGGGAGACATGAGGGTGGGCGACCGATTGACATCATTTATTTTGAATTAGCATAAAATCACATATCAAGCATACTTAGTTCTCTTCCAAGCATACAAAAATGTTTTTCATTTAAAGGTATTTTAAAAATATCGGCAAGTTGAATCTCAATAATTTTTTTTTTCAATAAGAATATTTTATGATTGACATTCTCTCTAATAAAATGATATCTCAAATCAATATATTTCGTTCTACCGAGATTTTGGATCATTTCTATAGCACTAGTATTGCCACACTTGATAGGTATGGTTGAGCAAGATATACCATAATCAAGTAATTATTGTTTAATTCATAAAATTTGTGCACATCAATTATCAATTGTTATATATTTCGCTTTGGTGTTAGAAAGTGCTATAGAATTTCTTTTCTTACTAGCCTATGAAATGATAGAGCTACCAAGAAAATAACACATTCCACTAGTACTTTTTCTATCAACCTTGCACTCGTCAAATCCACATCGGTGTATGCATGAAGATAAAAATATGTATTTTTATCATACCATATGCTTAGTCCACAATTTTGTTTAAGATATCTCATAATTTGTTTAACAACAACTAAATGACTTTTCTTAGGAGAGAATCAAAACCTAGCACACAAGCAATAAATATAATATCGGGCCTACAATTAAATAGAGAAGGCTACTAATTACACCTATATATTTTTTTGATCAATTGACTTACCTTTTTCATTCATATCTAACTTTGTTGTTGTGCTAATTGGTGTGAACTTAGTTTACAATTACTCATGTGAAGGCACTTAAGCACTTCCTTGGTATACTCTTCTTGCAAGATGACATCCTTTATTTACTTCACATGAAGTCCTAGGAAGAATGTGAGTTCGCCTACAAGACTCATCTCAAATTATTTTTGAATAAGAGTTTCAAACTCTTTGCATAAATATTCATTAGTAGCACCATAAATGATATCATCAACATAAATATGCACAATCAAAATTTATTCATTTTGAAACTTCAAGAATAATATGGTGTCAAATTTTCCCTTTGTAAAATTATTTTGT
Organism: Pontederia paniculata; assembly: GCA_001647135.1. NCBI lineage: Eukaryota > Viridiplantae > Streptophyta > Magnoliopsida > Commelinales > Pontederiaceae > Pontederia > Pontederia paniculata. Next base: position 16,772 of record LTAE01001257.1, on the reverse strand, counting down.
ATCAAGAAAAGCTCAATCTCTCATACCAAGCTCTATGAGCTTGCTTAAGGCCATAAAGAACTTTTGACCATTTGAAAACATGATTTGAAAAATCAGAATGTTAAAAAACTTGAGGTTGTTCAACATACACCTCTTATGTTCCATTTAAAAATGTCGATTTAATATCCATTTCGAAAAGTTTAAATCCCTTAAAACATGAAAAAGTCAAAAGTATTTTAATTATTTCAAGTCTAGCAACCGGTGCAAATTTTTAATCAAAATATATCCCTTATATTTGTGAGTAACCCACTACAAGAAAAACGTCATTTTGCGAGCAAAATTAGCGAGCAAAATTGACAATTATTTTGCTCACTATTTACGAGAAAACGTGGCATCTACCATCACAATATTTAATAAAATCAGCGAGCAAATTAGCGACCAAATTGCGAGCACAAATTTTACTCGCTATTAGCGAGCAAATTACGAACAAAGATGATGGTATTAACGAGTAAAATCTGATCGCCATAAAAAAAAAGAAAAATTACTACGTGTTGAAAGTAGCGAGCAAAGTAGCGACCAAATTATTGCTCGCTATAATAGGAAGAGAAAAATTATTACGAGTTCAAACTATGGGCAAAATATCGANCTCAAGTGCGAGAAGATCGGAGCGGGGACGTAGGCCTGGAGTTCGGCCGAACCTCGTCAACAAACATTGTGTTTGTGTGCTTGTTTGTTTTCTCTGCTCTCTCCCTCACTCTATCTGTTTGCTTTTGAGTTTATATGCTTCCGCTAAACATAATCTAACAAATCTAGCATAACAAAAGTAGAAAAAAATTATACACCAATTCACCCCCCCTCTTGGTGCCATCCAGATCCTACAATGTACATTGAGTTCAAGGTAAATATATATTTGAATATTCAACATACTTTTACTATCAAATAACTAATGTGTTTTTCTTGCTAGGGAAAATTTAAACTAAAAGAAGGTCTCCCTTAAGTGACAATTAAAAAACTTTTTTCATCACTTGCAAGCAAAAGGTTAAGTGATATCCTATACCATTATCGTAAAGCTACGGTAGAAGCAACTGATGGAAATATATTAGAAGTAAAAAATAATTCGCCAACAACGATAGCCGGGGATGTTTGAGTTTGGTGGTGTGAGCATTGGTAAGTTGTAAAAAGTATAAAATATATTTTAATTTTCTTTTATTAGCAAAAAATAATGTCTTGTATTTTCTTCTTATTTGTAGGAATATGAAAAATGGAAGAAGTGATCGGTGACTGTATATTATTAAGAATAATAAATGTAGTTGATGAGCGCTTAGAGGCTTGTATAAGGCCAATGATGGACGAGTACTTTCAGGATTTTTGTGATAAGGTTGATGCATCCTCTACACAACATTGTGATGAATATGAGTATGATGATTATGTATCTTACGTTGTATGTTATGTTTCGACTGTGATGTTATCTAATTGTGACATATTTGATACGATATATATTATCTGATTGTGACGTTTAAGTTATGTATTATGTGATTGTTATTTTGTATTATTTAATTAGATGTGTATCAAGTGATTGGATTATATTACAATGTATAATCTATTTTTTTTATTATTTTTTATTAATTTTTTTAAAATAATATTAGTGAGCAAATATCGACAAATTTGTTGGTAAAAATCGTGTAAATCTTGATGTGTAGGAGGTTATTTACAAGGAATTTAAAGAGTAATTCTGCATAATCAGCGAGCAAAATACTGCCAATTTGCGAATAGATACCAAGCGAATTAGCGAGCAAATTAGCTACCAATTTGCGAGCAAACGACAAGCAAACCTACGATTTTTTTGTTGTAATTTTTTTAAAAAAATCAATTTTACCGGTCAAATGGTGAGAATTTTGTGAGCAAATGCCAAACATTTAGCGAGCAATTAGCAAATATTTTTTTCTCGCTAATAGCGAGTAAAATTCAGCGGGCAGATTCTTCGTCGACAATTGCTCGCTAATTGGTCGAAAACTTTTTTAACGAGCAAATAGCGAGGAAATATTTGCTCGCTATTTGCTTCTTTTCTTGTAGTGACCATTGACCACTTATCTATGCTTATTTCTCACAATGACACCATTTTTATTTAGCTTGTTCCTAACGACCCACTTGGGACCAATTATAGGATGATCTTTTGTCTTTTTACAAGCGTCCAAACTTAATTTCTTTCAAAATTTCAAGTTCTTCAAGCATGACATTTATCTAATTTGAATCATTTAAACCTTCATCTACATTATTTGGTTCTATTTGAGAAAGAAAAAAAAACACATATTTTCTTTGAAAAGTTCCAAGTCTTTGATACCATCACCTAAATTACCTCTAACTTGACCAAGAGGATGAAATGATGATTTCAATTTTTTAGTACTACTTGTTGAGACTTAAACAATTGTTCTTCAATAAGCTCTTGAGTTGATCGCTCCTGATACTTCATGCACTTTTTTTTTCAATTTGCAAGCTTCCCATTTATGGTTGAATCTCCATCTATTCATCATTTTGTTCATCTAGATCTATTTGATTTTTTATTAAAGAATCATTAGTTTCATTGAACTTAACATTCATAGACTATTTTACAACAAGTGTTCATTTATTAATAGACTATATATGCTTTATTATCATGAATACTCAAGAAAAATGCCATAATCATATTTTGCATCAAAATTTCCCAATTTTTATTTATTGATTAAAATGAAGCATTTACATCCAAAAACTTTAAAATATGAGATATTATGTTTCCTTTTATACAAGATCTCAAAACATATTTTCTTCATTAAAGGTCTAAGCATTATCCTATTCAAAACATAACATCCAAAAATACTCAGATAATTTTCTTTCATTAAGGATAGTTCTAGTCATCTCTTAAAGTGTTATGGTTTTTTTTTTCTTTTTACAACTTCATTTTGTTGATTTGTTTTAAATGTAGAAAAATTATGATAAATATCATTTTCTTCACAAAATTTTTCAAACTCATAATTTTCATGCTCTCCTCCATGACCACTCCTAATTTTTGAAACTCTAACCTCAAATTCATTTTAATTTGTTTTCACAAACTTAGAAAACATATTGAAAGCCTCATTCTTTTTGTGCAAGAAATATTGCATCCTAGATTCACAACATCAATAGGTCCAAATAAATCAAGATGTAATAATTTCAAAAACCTATTCGTACTAATGATATAATTTAGGTAAAATGGGGTTTTTATCTGCTTACCTTTAAGACATGAATCACAAATACTATTTTTATCAATTTACTTTAGGTAAGCCTCTAACTAACTCATTCTTGAAGATTTTATGGAGTAACTTGAAATCCAGATGTCCTAATCGCCTATGCCATAAATTAGTATTATCATGTAAAGCAATAACATTTTTCAATTAATAGGATCTGGATGGCACCAAGAGGGGGGGGGGGGGGGGGAATTGGGTGA
>LTAE01001257.1:0-11563 GCA_001647135.1 Pontederia paniculata | reverse complement strand
CTCCACCCTAAGCCCTTTGGACGTCCATTGCCTTCTTCCTTAGTTCTTTAGTCGTCCGCTCTTCAACCTCGGACGATCTCTCCTCTACTTAGCCAAGACCCTTCGTCGACTAAGTCTTCACTGGGCGTTCACTTCTCCTTGGACCGCTCGTTCTCTATCCTTTCGTTATACGGGTGTTGCCTTCGGTCGCCCATTCTCATCATCGGGCGACCTCACCTGTTAAGCCCATTTCTTCGGTCATCCCCTTTATATCTTTGATCGGCCGTTCATCCTTTTGCTCCTCTTTATATGTATTCTCCTTCAATATTGGTCGACCACTTCATATGCTTAGGACGACCACTACACACATAGAGTTCTTCTGAAATGTCTTCTGTGTGCATAGGTCATCCGTTCCTTTAGCTTTGGTCGACCTATCAATTTCTAAACTTGAACATCCTGTTTTAGAAATCAGCTCAACAAGTTCATTAGTTCAAAACTAAGTTCCCTTAGAAATTTGTGATCATCAAAACAATCTTGGGATCCTAGATTCAACACAATTCTCCGAATCTTCGAAGTCAATTTTATAAATATTGTTGTGTCAAAATACAACATGTAATAGATTTTTAAACTTGTCAAATATCAAGTATTTATTTATTTTTCAAATTTGACTAGAAAATTCTTGTCAAGTAATTGATTAATGCTAATCAAGTTATGTTTAAGACTATCAATCAATCATACATTCCAATGTAAATTTTATCACCCTTAATAAAATTACCTATATCAATGACTTTTCCTTTGACATTATCTCCAAAAATAATGGTTCAAAAGTTCTTCTTTTTCAAGGTGATGAAATTGGTTGATTCTCCTATCATATGTCTTGAACATCCACTATCGAGATATCATTGCTATCACTTTTCTTCTTTTTTGTGGTATCCTACAAAAAAGAATTTCAAAAGGTTCAATTCTTTGGCACCCAAACTACTTTGGATCCATTTAGATTAGTTAGGATTTTTTAATCCAAATTTTCTTCATCTATACATTTCGATCTTTTCTAATGTTACAATCATAAGCATAATTACCATCATATCCACAATGAAACCAAGTGATATACGAGTGAGATGTATGCGAATGTGATGCTCTCACAAAAAGAATTCTCTTTTCTCTCTTAGACTCAATATTATATCCAAGTCCATTTTTGTTAGTAAATTTTCTTTAACAAGCAAGCATTGTATCTAACATCTTTTCACTATTTCAAAATCTATTAAGTTGCTTTTTAATATTTGAAACTTCCCTCACATCCTATGGCTCTTTAATATTCAAGAAATGTGGAATGGAAAAATGAATCGTCAATGGGAGATCCCTCACACCGGCGCCACCAACAAACGTCATGGGATGACCCCCATCCTATGGCACCACCTGAGGAACAGGATGATACAACTGGAGAATGGACAATAGTGACCCGGCGATGCAACTTTCATCATCACCAAAGGCTCAGGTGTTTCAGCAGAAAGAGAAAGGATATCCAATGCTACCGGTGTAGGAATTGGGGATCACATGGGACCCCATCAAATGCCTGGACTGCGGCAGAGTAGGGCACGTCAGAGCATGATGCCCTACTGCTCGTAGGAGGAAGGAAATCGTTGAAAATATGAATAGGAATGTACATACAGGACCCGTGACGTTGGATCAAAACATGAGGAGGGCACACAAGCAGATAACTAAATAGAAAGACAACACATGGATTGCACTATCGAGCCCGATGATCCAACACAACATGGAAATCATCAAGTTTTGTGCAGTTGGTCGATTGACGGATGGCTCTACCCAGGCAACGATGTCCTTTACACATCCATCTTAGACCAACTTGTGCAGTTGGTCGATTGACGGATAGCTATAATTGTATGGCTTGCTGAGACAGCGGGACTAGATACTCTGATCAAGACACCCCTCCAACTCACAACGGAGGGATCGTAACTTGGACCCGCTGGTCGACGAAAGAAGGAAGAAAGAGATCGTCGCTGCGAAGAACAACCACTATATCCATATACGGCGTCCCTCTACACCTCTGGTGCATGGAGACCATTGTGGAGATAGTATCCCCTTTTGTGGTCCTTCAAGAGACAACCTTTCCATCACTCAATTCTGGCGACATTAGGGTAATAACGGCAAATATTGCAGTTACATCAGGCTGCCAGATAACAAAAAAAATGGAACTTTTGGGTGGTGTTGGTTTCTCATACAATATCTTTCTGGTGGAAAGAAGACAAGGAGCAAAAACGTGGAAGGAAATCGTGATCGGAGATGCCTGGCTGGCGCCGAAGAGGGAGAAGCTACAATGGTGGCTGAGGAATGTGCAGACCCAATGCATAACCGACGCGATCATAATCCCCTACTTATCGCTTCTTTCAAAGGGAAATCATCACCCCTATCACCCTGATTGCGCTAGAACCTAATGCCCCACTCTCCAGCCCATGCCATATGGAGAGGATTGTTTCCAAAACAGCAGCCAACCCATGCCACCTGGAGGAGAACTTATCAAGACATCCGGAGAAGATTGTTTCCAAAATAGTAGCCAACCCATGCCACCTGGAGGAGAAACTACCAAGCCATCTAGAGAAGATTGTTTCCAAAATAGTAGCCAATCCATGCCACATGGAGGAGAACTCACAAAACCATATGGAGAAGATTGTTTCTAAATCAGGCCACCTAGAGGAGAACTTACCAAAAATGGCAAGTCAGAATAACATGCACCACCAGCCACAAAGGAGAGAGAAAGACACAAAATGGGGAAACATATTAATAGAGACTGTTGAAGAAATATCTGACTTAGCAGAGTGGGGGCCACATGCAACACTGATCCTATGTGACAAAGAATATTTTTGGATAGACCCTATGAGACCCATCAATCGATTGAACAGCAACCGCATCTCACACATAGGACTGCTTCTGGAAGGCGAGAACTCTAACAATAGTGCTTTTTGGTATGAATATGGGGAACCAGGAAACATATCAGAATTATCCACCAAAGGAGGTGGTGGCTGATTCTTATGCTGGGTTATCAAAATCATCATCAACAACTCTTCAAACAACACAAAGACATGAGGTAGGGGATGACAACAATGGATTGAACATTGCTGTTAGAGAACACGAACTTGAGATGGTGGCAACCACAATCCAAGTAAGACGGAAACCGGGACTCAAGAAGACGAAGGATCAAGACTATTTGGGGATTCTCACGAGATCGATGGCGTCAAACGCACAACTCCTTTCTAAATGAATGTGGTTATGTGGAATGTTCGAGGGCTCGGTGATCAAGATAGAAGACAAACGCTTGGGAAATATCTGATTTCTTGGAAAGCAGATGTGGTGCTGATTCAAGAGACTAAACTTACCTCTTGCGATCAATCAATTTGGAGGCAAATTGGTGGCTCCATTCTTCAATGATTTACAACTCTTGATTCTATGGGTCATTCATGTGGATGTATGATAGGATGGAGAGTATCAACTTTCGACAAAATCGAAGAGAGATTCGGCCTGCATTCTATGATAGTAATTTTATCTAGAAGATCAAACAACATGCAATTTCTTATTACATGCATTTATGGCCCTCATATTGATGCTGCTAGATTGGAGATATGGGAGGAACTACGTAACATAAGGGAAGATTTCAATGACTGCCATGGCTTGTCGGGGGTGACTTTAATGTTACCTTGGAGATGGACGACAGACCTATCAACCGACGAGAGAGTCATCGGATCTGAAATCTTTCGGGACTTCATGGATGAGCATGGATTAAGCGACTACCTGATTCTGAATTGCAGATTTACATGGAGAAGCTCTTCTGTTTCCACAACATCAAATGCTCGACCTAAGCTGGACAGATTTCTAGGCTCAGTGGAACTCCTCCAATTATTCCCAGTAGCAGGTGTCATAGCCTTGGAGCATCCTTTCTCAGATCATACATCTCTCATATGGAAGTCAAATGATGGTCGACCTTTTGGATCATATTTTAAGTTTGAGAAGGCATGGCTTATGGAGGTAGAGTTTAGAGAAATTGTGGCAGAAGAATGGAGGAAGGCCCCAGTAACAAATTCGGCTACTAGAACCCTACATGAGATATGCTCAGGACACGGCTGAGGGACTATAAGAAGACACTAAAAGCAAATCGCGAGCAAAAAAGGAAGGCGACACTTGCTGAAATCTCCACCATTGACCGACTTGAAGGTGTCCGTGATCTCACCAATACAGAACTAGAAACAAGAAGGAGATTTCAGGGGATGGTTAGCCAGGAGGATCACAAAATAGAGGTCGAGTGGAGACAAAGGTCTAGACAGATTTGGCTCAAGGAAGGAGATTCAAACACAAAGTTTTTTCACATGTTTGCAAGTGGACGCCAAAGATCAAACTATATTGATCATATTAAAGTAAGAGAAAAATGATGTCTCGGGACGCGATAATGTAGGTGTTGCTCTAGCTGACCACTTTTGGAGGTTCACCAAACGAGGTCCAACAGCTAACTGGCAATGACATGGAAGTGGGCTGCCTTGTCTATCTACGACCCAAAGCTCTCATATGATTTGACCATTTTCTGAGGAGGAAGTAATTAAGGCATAAAAGATTTAAATGGTGAAGGAGCACCAGTACCAGATGGATTTCTAGTTTTCTTCTTTCGGGAATTTCGGTCAATAGTGGGTCTCGATGTCATGGCCATGATACATGAGTTTGCCACATCCAACCAAGGTTTTGAAATACTAAATAAATTCTTCATTTCATCATTTCAAAGAAGCCATCAGCCGAGTGTGTGGAGGATTATAGGCCTATTGCACTATCTAATGCTACATATCTCTTGGTGGCAAGGGTCTTAATAAATCGTCTTGGTGAGGTTTTGGGACTTCTAATTCATCCAATACAATCTGCATTCATTGCGGGGAGGTCTATCACTGATGGTTTCACCATGGCCTATGAGATTATCTCCTTTTGGAAAAGGACAAACATAAATGACTTCCTTTGGAAAATGGATTTCTCCAAGGTTTATGACTCATTGGATTGGTCATTTATATAGATCTCCCTTTGGTGTCGTGGTTTTCCTCCAGCTCGGATCTCTTGGATGAAATGATGTGTCTGCATCGCCTCTTTATCTATCCTTAGTAATGGTAGTCCAACTGGCAGTTGGGTTCAACCACAATGGGGCGTGAGGTAGGGTTGCCCGCTAGCCCCCAAGCTCTTTGTTTTGGCGGCAGATGCCCTTGCCAGATGCACCTTCTTAGCCTGTGATGCAGACATCATTAAGGGCTTCTCAACCACTCAAGATCAAGGTACTATCATCCCATTACTGCAATATGCTACGATACACTATTTTTTATAGAAGGAGATGAAGTGGCGCACGATGGATTGCGATGATTATCGAGTTATTCGAGGTTTTTCTGGCCTAAAGATCTTCTTTCTTTCCTTTTGGTTTGGATGTGGAGGTGGCAAACAAATGCTCCGAAGAGCTAAGGACAACCATATGCAGTCTCCCAATAACATATATGGGCCTTCCTCTTTCAGATAAAAGGATTCTAATAGAGACTAGACACCTGCTGTGGAAAGGGTGGAGAAGAGATTATAGGGATGGTGCTCACAATTGCTCTCAAGGGGAGGAAGATTGGTCTTGATCAAATCAGTCTTATCTGCTTTACCAATATACTATATGTCAGTTTTTAAGATGCCGAATAATGTCATTGTTCGTGTAGACGCCCTCCGCCATAGATTTCTATGGCAGAACATGATTCACAATAGTCGAAGTACTTGCTTAGTTGCATGGGCAGATGTGTGCAGACCAATGTCAGAAGGGGGTCTTGGAATTAGATCACTCAAGGACATGAATGATGCACTTCTATCCAAGCGGGTTTTCATATAATGAGACAAGAAGATACAATGTGGTGCTCTGTGATAACTACTTGCTATGATCACTACTTATCTTGGGAGAAAAGAATGACCCTTCCACATGGAGCTTCATCAATATGGAAAGGAATTACACTTGCAATGGCATGACTGTGTCCTTTTTTCGACCCTCTCTAGGTTCAGGCACTGACTTTAGCTTCTGGGAGGATCCTTAGGCTACTACCGAGCCTCTTTCAGTCTTGTTTCCTAGACTATTTGCAATAGCAGAAGATAAATTTGCATGTGTCGCATCCTGTTGGTCAGGCCCCTTACTCTCTAGTGGCATATGAACCCCTACATTTGTCTCGACTTTATCGGACCAAAGGTTAGACGATTTTCTCCTTTTGTTGGATCGACTGGAGGGCATTGCCTTGTCTCTAGATCGACGAGATGCATGGATATGGAGTGGTGATCAATTCTCAGTTCGGAATGCCTATAAATTGTTGACTGCCAACAACCAACTGATAGATTTCGAGATGCGCACAGACTGCCACTTGCTATGGAAGACTCAAATTCCATTGAAGATTAAAATTTTTGCATGGCTTCTGTGAAGATCCAGACTTCCAACACATAAATACTTATTCCGATGGACTCAAGAGGCAGAAATTACTTGCATATTATGTGAGGTAGCGACAGAGGATGTTGACCACCTATTTTTTGAATGCCCGTGGCAAGAGAGGTGTGGCATAGGTATGGTTGTTCATGAATTGATTGTCAATCATTCCCGGACTTTGGAGATCCTTCCGAATGGGTGGACACAATCTACAAACATAGGTATATGTTTCAAGACTTCGACGAGGAAGTCAATTTGCAGTCCTATGGTCTATTTGGCTTTAGCGAAATGGGTGTATCTTTCGGGGAGAGAAATGCTATATAGAAAATATTGTAATAGGAGTAAAGACCCTTGCTGAGTGATTGGAGATGAGAGACTATCCAAATTTTCTGACTTTTTTACACTGTAATATCACTCTTGTTTATTAATAATAAGATGGATGGTTACACAAGGTAACCATCCTTTGCCTTCTAAAAAAAATTGAAACTTCCTTCTTTAAAGACATAATCTCACCTTTTTGTTTTTCAAAATAATTTTTCAAAGAGTCATTTTCACTTTTCAAACTTTACAATCACCCTATGAAGACTCGCTTTTGCTACAGCTCCAAGAGGGTTCGAACGGGGGAGGCGAGAACATCTTGAGCGAAAGCTCCACTTTTCTGAAGTGAATGAAGGAGGGAAGGCGCACAACCAAAAACTCAAACCCGGATTTTCATCTTCTAAAACCTTACAATGTTCACATTCAAAAGTTGAGTTTGTTTGAACATTTTTAATTTCTTCATAATCCTTTTTTAGGATCTCATATTTTTCTAGTGCACCATATTTCCTAATAAATTTTCTAATTTCTTCATGCATGTCAAAATCTTCATCATCACTAGAAGAGTTAGAGGTTACCTCCTCTTCATTTGCCATCAAACAAAAATAAACTTTTCTTCACTTGAAGACTTTGATTGATTGATTTTCTTCCCAAGTGACTTGAAAAGCTTTCTTTTTTTTTTTTTGAGGATTCTCCATCTTTGAGCTTCTTTCTAAGATTTGGACATTCATTCTTGTAATATCCAATTTTCTTGCACTCAAAGCATATTATTTGATTCTTGTTTGAGGATGAGGATCTTCTTTTAGGTAAATCATTCTTCTTTTATGACCTTGTAAACTTAAGATACTTATAAGTTTCTTTGCATAAAAGCTAAGTTTCTTCTCATCAAAAATCTCTTCGTCATCAGTTGTTTCATTATTTTTTTCATTCACATAAATAGCCTTTAGAACAAGATTCTTCTTCTTAGTTGTGCTTGATTCATCTTGTTCTTCTTTGACTCCAATTTCATAGATTAAGAGAGAACCTATTAGATTATTAAATTCGAGCTTATATAGACCATCCTCTTCAATAATTGTTCTCTTAGTATGCCACTTTGAAGAGAGAGACCTAAGAAACTATTCATTTTTTGAGAGTTAGTTCTTGGCTCACCCAAAGATGCTAGGTTATTCACAATATCATTAAACCTCACAACAATTTTGTTTATGGATTCATCAATTTTCATTTTAAACCAATCATATTGATGGTTCAAGATATTTAATCTAAAATCTTTGACTTTATCCATTCCTTCATGAGTTATAAGTTTTTTAAAATTTTTTGAGAGGTTTGACAAGTAGACACTCTAGTCAATTTAATAAAATTAATGGCGTAATACACAATTTTTTTTTCTTTCCAAACTAATTTATCTAAAATTCTTTCACCTTTCGTATATTCTAAAGGATTAATTGAACGGGTAGAGAAATCACTTTCAATAACACCTCAAATATTAATATCAATTGAGCATACATATGCTTACATTCTAATTTTCCAATATGCAAAATTTGATGCACTAAAAGTCGGTAGGTGAGTGGTCGATCGATCTTCGCCAATAAAGAAAGCATTTGATGTCATTACTCTAAAGATAGTTAAATCTTAATAATAGAATAATCTTGCTCTGATATCAATTGTAGGATCACTTAGCACTAAGAGAAGGGCGGGGGGAGGGGGAGGGTTGTCAATTGATGTCATAGAAACTTTCAAAACTTTTTCAAAACGATCAAATCAAGAGCAATTACAAGAAAGTAAATCAATAAATGAAGTAGAAAGATGATGCAAATTCGAGAACAATGATTTGTTGATGAGGTTCGGTCCAAGTCTTTGGCCTACATCCCCGCTCCATTTTTTCATGCCTTGAGAATCATGAAATTCCACTATCAATCTTCTTTAGAAATAGAAAGAAGAATTCTTTATAATACAAGTTTTTTTTCTCTGCTCAAGAGGAAATATCACATCTCTATCACAAGGAGCTCTCTTAAGATTACAAAGAGGGACTTCTCACTCAATCTCTTTTTAACAAGATGAAAACTAATTAAGAACGAGAGAGAGAGAGAAGGAATTTGCAAATCAAGATTCTAAGTGCTCTTTTTGTACTTCTTGGAAGATTGCAAGTTGATCACCCTTGAATTCCTTTTGTTTTTGACCTCCAAATGCTCTTTTATAATCTCTTGTCTTCAATATGCCCGTTGCACACTTTTTCCTTTGATCTGACATGAAAATATAGTTGTTAGAAATTTTTCAACATTCCACTGGTCGACCGTTCTAACAAAAGATAGTCGTCATTGTACAAACTTGTCGACCATTTAAACCATCAGTTGATCACTCTTTCGCTTGTTCAACACTGACATAGATCGATAGACCGCTTTGGTGGACCGGCCGATCGCTATATCATCTTTCTTCTATGTTTGCTCAAGTTTTCATATCGACCAACTAATATCTTAAAACAGTCGACCGATTTGACGTAGAGTGCAGCTTTTTATTTGTTTTTCGATCTTGTGAAATTGTAAATACTAACCAATTGCTAGTAACTTTAGCCACTTAGTTTTGTGATAAGTAGTTTTTATATAGATGATTTCGTGCTTAAACACTCTTATTTTTCGCTCATTTTAGGCTCAAATGTGCATTCTCTCATGTTTATCATCTTAATTTCCCAAACATTTTGTATAAATGACATGTAGAGCTTTATACCAAAATATATGCGTATATTGATGAAATCTCATCTCTCTTTATCTCATTTTGATTTACTAATTAATTGTTGACCTAATCCATTCTATCAAATCACTTTATGAGGAACATATCTGACTTAGCTGCTCATTAGAAACTAATGTATGAGATGCTGATTGTTGTTTTGTCTTTAGCACATGATATTTTGAAGCTGTCAGAATTTGTTTTTGGCTGCATCTGCTGCTTTTGGAGTTGTTGCTGCAGAGTCTGCCACTTTTCCAAAGCCTCCCACCTTTTTGAAGCTACACCAGAAGATTCTCTTGGAGGGGACAAATGGCACAATCAGGGAGGAGAGGAAGAATCAGAAGGTTTTGAAGAAGAATATAAGAGGAGGAAAAGCTGCTAATGAAGTCTCTCTCTCTTCTCTTGGCTCCTCTGGGACTCTCTCACTCTCTGGAGGGGAAGAAAGGCTGAAGCTGACTAGGTTTGAAGAAGAGGAGCTACACAGAAAAACCAGAAGGAAGAGGAGGAAGACTGCTGCTGAGAAGCCTTCAGTTTGATACTTATCTTCCTATTTATCGTCTTGAGTCATGTATCTATTGCAGAACATTCTATTGTTTGTAATTTTGAACTCAGAAATGTGTAGCTAAATCTTTTATTTCCTAAGGATGATAGTAGTCTAGGATAATACTTGTGTGTGTGATGAAACATTTCTTATTTTAGAATGACAGTTCCTTTATGGATTTTCGAATGCTGGTTCTTGTGTATCAATGCTGGGAAATTTGTTAATAGCTGTATCAATTTGTGATGCTGAGAAGCATATCATTTCTGTTATTTGACAATCCGAAAGGAAGTCAATGCAATGTTTCTTTTACTCTTTGGTGTTGAATCATATTTGAATGCATTGTGCTTTGATGTTTGAGGAATGAGTTTAACAATTTATTTCATTAAGACATCGAGAGATTGTCTTTTACCTGTTTTATGATTCTCTTGCAAGAAAACATAAGCTCGTTTTTCAGTTATTTGCATGCTTGTTGCTGAAATTAGATATGAGGCTAATCATGATTGTTTTATAAGCTAAATCTGTTTGGAACCATACTTCTCCTGTTGAGCTAGTCACTCACTCTTTTTCCAAGGTTGATATCTGAAAGGGTAATTAACACATATTTACCTTCATAAAACATGAGTTAATATCCTATGTTTTGTGTTATTCACATTTAAGTTTCGTGTTCGGATTTTAATTAATCAGAATTCCTTTGGACATCAAAATCAATTATAGAGCTAGCTACTCTCATTTAATGTCTAATCATCATGCTGAGAAGCAGATGATGAGGAATTCTGGTTAGATGGCAAATTGCTAATGGTTGTTTGAGATGATTTTCTGAAAATGAGGGTTCAAATTCATAAACTAAGTGCCTACGAGATTTGCTCATTGGTTCAAGATTTAATTCTGATTTGTTTCATCTATCACACAAGTAGAAATCCTAGGTGAACCCTACCTTAGGAAACACTTCCCATTTTTAGTTTTCTTTTATATAGTTTCGTAAATTTTAAATACCAAAAACTCATCTTATCATTTATTTCTGAAATCAGATTTTTGTTATTACTGATACTCCACTTTGCTACTTCCCTTTTAGTTTTCAGTTTATAGTTTAGTTAGAATTTTCTATTTTTAATTAGTTTTTTCTTTTAGTTAGTTAATTCTATTAGATTAGTCTTTAAGTTTTAATTCACCGTGAATACGCTACCCGAGGTTAGCTACCCGACCTGTGCACTTGCAGATTTGAGGAAGTTAAGGGTTAAAACTTGATTATCATATTTCATATGCACCTATCTATACACATAATTCATCATATAAATCTATAGCACTACAAACCTCACATCAAGTTTTTTGCGCCGTTGCCGGGGAGATTAGGCAATTAGGACTTATTTTTCATAATTAGATAACTAGTTTTCTTGTATAAAGTTTTATTTTATTGTGCATATTTCAAATATTTGGTTTCTTTTTGTTAGTTTTCTGTTAATTTGTATCTTAGGATTTTTCTGTTCTGAAACTGTTCACAATTTTCTGATATAAACTGCATATTCTGCCTAACC